>JBCNJP010000001.1:2798131-2814513 GCA_039602395.1 Deinandra increscens subsp. villosa
TAATAACATGTGCATATATATATATACTTATATACTACATGAAATCGTAGATACAATTGTCACATAAAATGACCAAACGTTTTCTTAAAATCATAAAATATGATTTACATAAAATCACAAAATATAATTATTCAGGTAAGTTAACCGACGTCTAGACTCATGTGCAATGTTCGTGTAACTATTCTAGTTAACGGAGGTAACGGACGTTATCGAAATATAACACAAGTTATTAACGGGATTAACCTGAGAAATTGTCGGTTGTCACACTGAATCTCGGTTCAATTTCAACCGGAATATGAACACTCTGGTTCATTTGAGATCTCAGTTTCATAATACACTGAAAGTGGTTCAGATAATCACACCGGTCCCATCCCTGATGGTTTAACCAGTCCTGAACCCTACTCTTAAAATATGATCTCTAATTCAAATTTGAGTTCTCATGAGTTACAAAAACCTGGTCCCATTTCACAAATTGGTGACATTCAGCTTGAGGTTATACTTCCTCCACCCAGCTTTCCATCAAATGGTCAAAGTCACGACTTTTCGTTGTTCCAAAACACCAGAATCAGCAAAAATCACTCCGTGAAGAATGTAATTGGTGATGTTTCATCCCCTGTAATTACTAGAAGCAAGTCTGTAGATGCCAATATTTGCTTGCATGCTTGTTTCATATGTCAGGTAGTTCCAAAGAAAGTAACTAAAGCATTGAGGGATAATAGTTAGATTGAATCCATGCAGGATGAGCTATTTCAAATTAACAAACAGAAATTATGGGAACTAGTTGATTTGCCAAAGGGGTCAAAGCCAGTAGGAACTAAATGGGTTTTTAAAAACAAAATGGATGAAAGAGGGATTGTTGTGAAGAACAAAGCAAGGTTAGTGGTACAGGGATATGCTCAAGAAGAGGGAATAGATTATGATGAAGTTCTTGCTCCTGTTGCTAGGCTAGAGGCAATCAAAATATTCCTGGCTTATGCAGCATACAAGAACTTTCAAGTGTATCAAATGGATGTAAAAAGTGCATTTTTGTATGGGTTATTAATTGAAGAAGTGTATGTTTGTCAGCCGATAGGTTTTGAGGACCCACACCATCTTTACAAGGTGTGTAAGCTAATCAAAGCTTTATGTGGTCTCAAATAGGCTCCAAGGACATGATATGAGACTCTTTCTACCTATCTCCTAAAAAATAGTTATAAGAGAGGAGCCATCGACAAAATACTTTTCACCAAAAGTATTGCAAGATTAACGAGAAGAGCATGAAATGGAAAATACAAAAATATTATAACATGATGATACTGAGATCAACTGATTACAGCTCCAGATCCCTGTAACAACCTTTGAAGAATGGACAAGTGATTTTACCTGACACAATGCACTATTTGCCACTCCATCCCTAGCAATATAAGATGAGTTATTCTGACCAACATAGTTCATTGGTAATGGAACTTGTACATTTAACAGCTATGCATGTACTGCCATCCGAAAGTAGGAAAAAACATCATATGTGAAAAGATAGCAAACCAGATGCTTTGGTGTAACACTATAAAATGAATGATTCATGTTTATGAGCGTTTACACTTTTTATTGTGACTCAACAAACTATAATCAAGTTTAGTGTTTGGGTAAAAGTGATTATACATTCTGATTATTAGGGTCAAAACAAAACTATGAGAATGTACACATTATTATCAACATAACTATCTCCCGACATAATTCTTTAAATCAAGTTCAAATTGCAATATGATTCATATTTCAAAACCATACAGATCAGTAGTATATTGTTCAACATTAAAAGTATTCAAACTATTGCTTTTAATACATTTTGTTTGATTTAGAAATTCAAATTTACTGTCATACTTCTATTATAAATGTTTGAGTTATCGCCTGATGGATTTGGTAGTAGAAGTGGATGCATAGCATACAAGTTCCCAAAATTCTAAAATATTTGAACAGGGTGACGCAAGGTTGTGAGTTAAAGAGAAACTACAAACTTGGAAGTTGTCAAAGGCCAATAAAACCTTAGACTAATTGTATTTTTCAGCATTTGTTTTATAAAAAAAGGAAATGGTTTAGCATATTTTGTAATGGTACAATAATAGAAAATTAAAAGATTGATGAAGATCAATAGTAGATATAAAAGAAGAATAAAAAGCATAGTGGTAAGAGAACCTTCAAACCATGACAATATAGCCTTTATAGCTTGCTTGGGAACAAGCTGTTGAGTTTGGTTTTTTTATTCGATAAGTTTTTAAAAATAAAAAAGAAAACCTAGAAAGTTGTTGGAGACATTGAAATATAATTGTTGTTAAAAAAATTATATTATTCTATAAAACTCACTAAAAATTATAAAACTCATTGCTGAGTTTTAGAACTCACTGTTGTGTTTAAAACTCACTAAAACTTTAAAAATCTATATTCTATAGAAGTCATTGAAAATTATAAAACTCACTACAAATTTTAAGAATCACTCTTAAGTTAAAACTCACTGTTTGTTTAAAACTCGTTGTTTTTAAAACTTACTGCAACTTTAAAAATCGACGTTCTATAAAAGTCACTAAAAATTATAATTTCAAATTAAGAAAATAAAAAATAAAGAAAAAACTAAAAACATTAGAAATAAACCCTAAATTAAAATATAAAGATAGTAATATGACAAAATAAAAAAATGAAAAAAAAATCAAATTCAATAACAATTAGTTTTATAAATTTTAGTGAGTTTTATAGAACAATATAGGGGTCTATAGGGTCTACACTTTTTAAGGGGTCTACATTAAACCTTTGACTATATTATATATATATATATATATATATATATATATATATATATATATATATATATATTATATGGGTTGGGGTATTTTGGAACCCACTTTGAGTTGGAGAATCTTTGGAACCCGACGTTAAAAAAATGTTTTTTTTTCTTAATTTTTTTATGGTGGTTCTTTAGGTTATAAACTACTCTTAAATGAAAAAAAATCAAAAAACCGCGTACTAGATTTTTTTTAAAAACATGTAACTTTTTGCGTAATTGTAAATATGCATAAAAGTTACGTATGTAACTTTTTTTTTGATATTTTTTTATAAAAAAAAATCTACTAGGCGGTTTTTTGATTTTTTTTCATTTAAGAGTAGTTTATAAAGTAAAGAACCACCATAAAAAAATTAAGAAAAAAAACATTTTTTTAACGTCGGGTTCCAAAGATTCTCCAACTCAAGGTGGGTTCCAATTTATCTTTTCCCTATATTATATATATATATATATATATATATATATATATATATATATATATATATATATACTAGCTTGGTGCCCGCGCGGTGTTGCGGCGACACTTTATAGTATGTTATTAATTTTTTGTTCATGCGTTACTTTGGCGTGACAATTTACAACGTGATATTTGTTACTGTTAGCGAGATGCGGCGCAACGACAATTTAAATGCCTCAGACCTGAGCAGTGGCCGCGGTTAATGTCCCGCCGCCACCAGTGGCATCGTAGCCAAGCAAAAAGAACCTTAAAAATACAAGTCACGTAAACTAATGCACTTAAATAATTTTTTAGTCAAATATCAAGGGGCTAAAATGACATACTATTCTTCTTTTAAAACTCTACTTGGCGTGTTAAAACAATGTAACGTTATTTTAAAATATGTTTTCATATCGCCTCATAATAATTTTAATCAATATTTTGTTTCAAAACCTTAAATGTTCTATACAAGTCAGCGGCAAGAATAAAAAGGCCTGTTCCATTCAAGCACAATGATATAACTCAATTGGAATTACATTTGGGACTTACCTCTAGATAAAAAGAAAAATCTATTCATATTGCATAAAAAGCCATTAGTTATATCTAAATAGTGTGAAATCCGTGTGATGCGAAAACGACGACAAAACAAACACGGTACTTTTTTATTAGCGTTCTCATGTAATATTGTATTTACGTATGTTAGTTTTATCACGTATCATCGTTATAATCTATCTAAATCACATATCCAAATAACATAGATCCCAAATGGTGGCTTGTAGCGCGGGTGAGGACATGGCTTTAGAGCTATTAAAATCTCTTAAACCCCAAATATAAATATTATATAGATATTTGGTAATGAATTCCTATAAACCGTACAAACTTCTTTAATAAGTGAAATAAGTTCTATCATCTAGAAAAAAAAAAACATTGGGCTTTTAACCTTCTCTGGGACTCGAATGTCATCATCTTCTTTACCCAAGCCCTCATAGTAGCTCCGGCCTGACCAATCGTAGTCGTCCGTTTCCTCGTCATGTTTATCATTGTCAACCTTTTATGTACGTTTTCTTCTTTTAACTATACAACCACACACAATTAATCAATTATATGCAAACAGACCTTTTCCTTCATTTTCTTAATAAAAGGCAGTTGTTCCCTCCATAAGACCTGCAAAAGAGAAACAAATTATAAAAAATGGAAAAATAGCACTAAATGCCTAGAATTTCTATAAAAATACAATGCAAACTATAGAGCAGCTTCTCAGCACTTTAATAAATCAGATTTAAAAGACACTCATATGCTTTCACATATCCTTATACCTATATTGTGCATACAAAAAAAAATATACCATAAGGATACCACCAATGATTCGAAATAACTAAAATAAATAATGAAGTGGCTTTTACCTTTGACAACAGTAAGATTTAGATGTATATATGGGTTTATGTAAATGTATGTTACAAAGAATAAAGATCGACTATGAATATTTCTAGAAGTTATAACAACCGAATTTCTTATACCTCTTTATGTGTGATATGCAAGCATCCTCTAAACTGCAAAGAAACCTGGCATCTCTAGAATATTCATTCATCGGGTAGCACGTGGTGACAGGGTGCTTTCATTAACCTACACACAAATGGCAACATTAAGCGTTATCGTTCTTGTTCATGTAATCGGGCGTGATAAGCCCTCTTTGCCCAATATAACGCCCCACATAGCGCCCCTGGGCACCCCCCGGGGCGCCATGTTGCCTTCTCCCCTCCGTGAGCGTGATGTAGGTGGCGCCCCTCCCCCCTTGACTTTTCCAAACTTGTTTGCCACATCCCAACCATAATGCTCCATGTCACACCCATCCCCCATAACCCCCCCTTCTTGACTACACACCCATCCCCCATAACCCCCATTTTGCCACGTCACTGCCACATGTCACGTAATGCCCCGTGGTGGGGCATTATGACTACACATAGCCTAATAAACGCAAATTCTATATATATACATTAGACAAGCAACACTTATGGTTGCGTGCCATTCGGATCTCCCAAAATCGGATCCGGATCTATCTCTCAAAAAATCCATATCCAAATGAATGTTCTGGAAAAGCACACATCCATATCCAAATAGAGGTGATCAACACAACGCCTCTCTTCTGATTCGTGCCCAACTTAATTTTTTTCCCAGCGAGGCGATTCCGTCTCCGACGGCGAAGGCTTTCCGGTGTACCGCTGACAAACAGTGTCGACTGTCGATGTTCCGTCTCCGACGGCGGTCCGGTGAAAGGGCAGTTCGTGAAATTAGCGAATCAGATCACGATTGTTAATCGAGAGTTTGATCTTGGTCTATCTCCAAGCATACCGGCGGCCGTCGTTCGTATGTTCATCATCTCTCGGTAAGTTCCTAAAACCCTAACAAATAAACAATTGATTCGTTCTTTTGGACGGTGTAACACGTTTCAGGTCATGATTGCGTCGACGATGGTGGGGTTAATCGAGGGTTTGATCTACGCGCGTAAAGCGGGCCTTGATTTGGGATTTATTTGGATGCAATTTCGACTGCCCGGCTGGGTCAAAATCCCTAGAACTGTATGGTCAACGGATCTTGAAGAGGGATTTTGAGGCTGGCTTTTTTGTGAACCATTTGATGCGTGTTATTTCTTACAGGTCTTTCTTATAATTAGGTTTTTGGTTCATCTTTGTCTGCTGGATTGTTTCCTCTTACCTGTTTGAAGGATTGAATATCTTATTTAAGCATTTGTATTTGATAGAGTTCAGTTGTTGCTTTGTTTCATGATTTGCTACTTTGATTGTGGATGAAAACTCTAAGAGTATTAACCCTTTAGTTTTTTGTTTGACGTTTGCTATTTGATCCTTTGTTTTTGTTTGTTAAGATTTTTGTTTCACCTGTTCAAATGGACCCTTTCAGAATGGTTAACTTTGCTTATAGCTAATAGTATTATTTTGTTGTTTGTCAGTGTTGCGAGCTTTGCCTTCTTTGTTCAAGTTGTTTGAGAGGTTAGTATGTCACTATTTCTTTTTTAGCTCTAATAGTTTATCTGTATTCACTTGATATTTATGTTGACTTGAGTCTCTCTGCTTCTTTTGGTTATGAATTGAATTTCATTGAAAACAAATGTATTTATAGCTAATGTTTTGCTACTTTCTTATTAAATTTAATAGTTTATGCTCTTATGTTAACTGTAATGGATATTTCAGTAAATGTATGTTTTGTTATGTGCATCTTTTTAGATCATTGGTAATTAGTTTCATATTTGCTTTAGGTATAATAAATTGGGGGTGGGTTATAGAAAGAGTATTGATGAACCCTGTTGAATAACCTCTTTGAAATCTTATTTAGTATTTCTTTCATGAAATGGTAGTTTCACAACAACTAAAATATTATTAAATTCTCATGAGGCTTACAAACACGAAGGACATAAAAAGTTCTCTAAAAGTTTACAAAGGAAAATACTCTACATAGGTAAATAACATATGCATTTGCGTACAATGATATGTGAGTTAAAACTATTCATACACTCGAAAGCTATTTTCTATTTTTAGAAAAATTTGACAATGAAACATGTACACATGTATATAGGTTTGTTAAGATGATATGTATCAGCATTGATGATATATATATATATATATATATATATATATATATATATATACATACGTATATATTTCAACCTCTGCACATGTCCATAATGAATCACCAGGTGTTTTTTTTTCACTTTAATTAGAAAATAGCTCTAGCAGTTTTTGATAAAATACTATCTTCTTCTAATTTTATTTTTCCATATCCGTAGTTTTCCATGTAGTTTGTATTATGGTTTCAACCGTGATGGTTTATAGATGTTGAAAGTGGACATACACTGCATTTAGTGGCTAAACAACCATATGAATTTCAACCTCTATCCGGCTCCCCAATGTGAAGACAACTACAAAGAGCAACAATGCAGGTGAATTTTGGTATCAACCCTATAATATATATTGTATATATATACAATAGACAACCGAACTTATGGTTCCGTGCCCTTTTTTCTTTTCAGTTCAAAACAATTTTAATATGTATATATTGTTTTCAAAAATTTGATCAAATGTGGATTTGCTCAGGTGGTGTGCGTTTGGAATTTACTTTATGGGTTTGATAAAAGTTACAAAAGAAGAGGGAAGATCGAAGCTGTGATGCTGGTGTTGGCAAAGATCGTAAGTGACAACCGGCTGCTTCCCGGTGAAGGTAAGTAACAATTATCTGTTGAGCTTGGAAGGCTATGATGATGATATATCTGAGCCTAAATTATAAATCAGAAATGCATAATCTGTTGAGCTTGGAAGGCAATGATGACGATATATCTGAGCCTAAGTGTTTCAAAACAAGTAATAACCGATGCCTACGATGATGATGTTGCTTTTTTTATGTGTTGCTTAAATAACGATGATATTGTTTTCTTTTGAGTTGGCTAAATTAGAACTGGATAGTCTGTTGAGCTTGGAAGGCAATGATGATCATATATCTGAGCCTAAATGTTTCATAACGAAAATAAATCGATGCTTGCGATGATGATGTTCCTTTTTTTTTGTGTTGGCTAAATGAGAAATGTACTACGGATTCTTTTGGGTTCGAATTGTCGTTTAGAATCACCATAACATTCTACTCAAGTACATTTAGATTCTGATTTTCAAGTGTTCTATCATGCATTTGTTTGAAATTTCTTATTAAAATTTTTGGTAGTTATATTGTTAATTAAATCATCATGGTTGAAAATCTTCTTAAGAAACCGATATCTTCTTTGTTTTATTAACACATTTGTTATACTTTTTGGAGTTACCGCAGCAACGCGCGGTCGATCTCTAGTTTTTAACAAATTAATTCACTAAAGATAGATTTCAATAGTTTTGATGTGAGAATGCAACATTCAATGGTTGAAAAATGTAGATGAAATGCATGGACTAAACTCATACGGACTCTATTGTTAAAAGAATGTAACTCCATAACAATTTTGCAAAGACCCAAGACCTAACTATTCTAACTCATAGTATATTTTTTAACTTATTACTTTAACATTACATAAACATCTTTTCAACAAGCATAAACATAATCACATTGACAGAATATGGTATGCAACATAACATTGAACTCAGATTTGGACACGGCATCATCTAGTTTTTATAATCTACTTAACTACTTAGTAAAACCGAAAAGAAGAAACGGATATATATATAGTAGTGCTGCAACAAAGATTCACAAACTTTCCCTTGATTCTTTTAAACTTAAATCTCAAACACAAAATATCTACAACATTTACACATGGTTAACTGCTTACATGTATGCATACATATAACATATGGAACCTAATTCTTGCGGACTATATGCACCAATTATACAACAAAAATTAAAGTAATCAAACAATATAAAGTTTGATGAAGCCATCCCAAATTTGTAGAGTTTAAGGCATCACAACATCTACCAAATCGGCACTTACACCATTATCTCCATCATCAACAGCTCCCTGGTCACAGACGAATTCTGCCAACCAGACACATACTCTAGGCGACGGGATCAGGTAACAGAAGTTTTTAATTAGAGAGGGCCAAACAAGCATTTGAGCTATTGTGTTGTAGGCTAGATATACTAACCTCTGCAATCAAATATGGGAGTTGAAATTCATGGCATCATAATCGCTGATGAGGCTACTTTAACTAAAATCTAGGAAAACATAGATAAGTCCTCTGCAAGAACAACTCATGATGTTGAAACAAAGTTTTGATGGTTAATCGATAGGCGAATTCACTGCTGTCAATTGGCGAAATGATGACAACTAATGAGAACCTTACTCTAGACACCACATGGGGCGCCACCCCTCCTGAAGACTACTGGTGGAAAAACACTGAAAGACGGGTTGTTTCTTGATGTCTCAAGCATTCTTTCATGTAGAAATGCAAAGTTTAAACTTTGAATATGCATTTTTTTTTTCAACAGGTCCAAACTATTATCTAAAACTATATGTTTTTAACATTAACACTCGTACTAAGTCTTACATCAATGTTAGAAGTGACAGATAGCTCATAACTAAATGCGATGATAAATTTGTTTGAAGACAGTCACTTTTCTTTAATAAAACAGTAGTATCAATGGAGCATCAAACATGTCAAATATTGGATATTCAAATGAGTTTGCAACATACCTATTATGGTAAATTCTATGATATAACCAGGTGACACATTTGGGGGAAAATACAGTTGGGATTGACTCATAGTGTCAATGCATTAATCAGTAATCACACTGTCACACCCCTCTCCGCCGCCCCCTGCCAGGTGCGGGGGAGGGTGTGGGACCGGCTGTCCATATCAGTTCTCGAGGCACCAACTAAATAACAAAATAAACAATCATACAATACGGACATCCAGTCCTCACAGTGAAACCCTAGACCGACTCTGACGGAGGATGCACAGAGCACCTCTTAGCCGACCTAATAGAATCGATATCCACCGGATATGACCCAGGACTGAACAAACAAGAGATACAGTATTACAAGGGAAACATAGTCATAACAGGTCTTCAGAAACAAACATCATTCGTTTATTATACAGAGCCCTATCCATAGTGACAACAACCATCAGAATATTCCAAGTTCAGATTAGGTCCACACCTACATTTGCTTACCTGCAACATAAGTCAATCACAAGGTCAACAACATACGTTGTTGGTGAGTCGTAACTACCATCATCACATTAACGGTTTTCAACACATACAGATTATGAATTTATCATGCCGCACCCAAGGTCAACACTCAGATACTCTACAGGCACGTTACGCGTAGCCGTACGCCCTCTATGAGTAGTTTTTAAGTTCAACATATAAGTACATATTCCCTCTAGTAACTTAATACTAGAGGATCCGGGTGAATATGGATCGTTCAACTATATCGGCCGCTATAATCCCTTATATGTCTAGTGGTCTCAACTTTAATGACCAGAAAGTCTCTAATGACCCACACAGTGACACAGGGCATTCTGACTCACAGTGTTCGACAAGATAAGCATAACAGATATAATAGATACATCAGAACAGGAATGTGATCTCAAACAGTTAATTAATAAAGGAAGTCAAAGGACTCACTGTAATGGAGTCAGAAGTAGTGTGCTAGACGGAAATCCGAGATTCGACTAGAATATCCTATCTTCGGTTTCTAGCAACCTATCAGAATTATCATGTATATACGTGTCATATACAATGCTAACGTGTCCCATAACAATCTCAGGTTCAAAGTATCATGAAATACAGTCACTAGATCAGTCAGGCTAAGTTTTTGGTTAACTTAGAATTTAACAATTATTCTGTCATTTTCCTTCATAGGCGTACCGCCTGGAATTAACCATTTCTGGGCGGTACGCGTCATAGGATAATCCGAATTCCTGATTTCAAATCCGGGCGTACCGCGCTGATCTGTATATTTCTGGGCGGTACGCTGTAATCTGATATTCTGATTATTGTCTTTGGTTTTCAGGGCGTACCGCTCTGAATGTACCCAACTTGCGCGGTACGCCCCAATCTGGGCCGACTATTTTGTCTTTTAGTGCATTTTTACATATTGTCGTTTTTGGGCCAGAATTGTTTGAGGGATTAGTAGTATCTTATATTGGGGTTTAATCAGTGGTTCGTTTGTAGTTTATATCCTTGATTTAAGTCATAACCCTAGTTCCCGAGCTTTCCATTAATGGTAAATTTTATCAATTCAACTCCCGATTCATACACATATCATTAGGGACAGAACTCTTAGGTTCCAATGGCCCTTTTCCTCTTTAAATACACTGACCCAACCTTGTTTCATGTTATCTTAACTTATAAAGTTTCTTTTTATGGAAAAAATCAACATGCATGCATAAATGGATTGTACCTTGTTGAGATTCCCTTGTACAATCAAACTTCCAGAATTCTTTTCTTCTCTTGAGCCTCAAATCCAACTTCCAGAAACAAATCTATGATTGCATGCATGATCCATGATCATTTTATGGGTGTATGATCATAAGGAAAACCCTAATTCACATTTTAAGCAAAATCAAGACATCCTTACCTTAGTTACTCTTGAATTCAGTTTTTATACACTTTGATCCTCCTAGATTACACATGCATAGCTGTATCCACAAACATTAGGGCTGTGAACAAAATTTTCTCTATGTAAATGAGTAATTTTGGAGAAAATGATGGAATAAATGACTTACCAATGTAGATTTGCTCTCCCCTTAGGCTCCCATAGCTTGTAAATGATGGAACAGGGGTCTGGGAGTCGTAACACAAATCTCTTGGCCGGATATGAGTAAAGAATCACGAGTCTGTAGCTATAAAGGCCAAATTCCTAGTTTATAACGAACTGGAATCGAGGCGTACCGCCCCAAAATATCCCATTTGGGGCGTACCGCCCGGATTTTGAGGTAGCGGTATGCGGGGATCCGATGGGTGCCACAACCCGACCCGTTTATCAAACGGGTGGCAAACCGCCCGGGTTCTCCTTATCCCAGGCGTACCGCCTCAAATGTGATTGTTGAAATTTTTGAATATTTTTCATTTAAACTTTCCAGCTCGGATCACGGTTTAAGCACAATGGTTACATTCTCTCCCCCTTAAAGGAATTCCGTCCCGGAATTCATTAGGCACTATTCAAATAGTTAGGGGTATCTTCTCCTCATGTCTTCTTCGGATTCCCACGTATATTCGGGACCGCGTCTAGCATCCCGCTTGACTTTTACCATTGGAATCCTTTTCTTGCGTAGCTTCTTTGTGATTTGTTCCATTATTTCAATGGGCTGTTTCGTGAAATTTAGTTTTTTTTATCAATTTTGATTTCTTTTAACGAAACTGCGAGAGCTTTATCCACCATACATTTCCGTAGATTCGATACGTGAAACACGTCGTGAACTCCGCTAAGTTCTTCGAGCAATTCTAGCTGATAAGCCACTTCTCCGACTCTTGCTATTATTTTGAAAGGTCCAATATATCGTGGACTCAATTTTCCTCTTTTGCCAAAACGAATTATACCCTTCCAAGGTGATATTTTAAACATCACTATGTCTCCCTCTGCAAACTCAAGCGGTCTCCTACGCCGATCTGCGTAACTCATTTGTCGGTCCTGAGCGGTTTTAAGCCTCTTACGGATCTCCCTAAACTTCTCATTAGTTTCCATAATTAACTCAGGTCCTGTAAGTTGGCCCTCTCCCACTTCAGACCAGAACACTGGTGTTCTGCATTTCCTACCATATAATGCTTCAAATGGTGCGATTTGAATACTGGTATGGTAGCTGTTATTATATGAAAACTCGACTAGTGGGAGATGATCATCCCAACTACCTCCAAATTCTATAACACAAGATCTTAGCATATCTTCCAGTGTTTGAATCGTTCTCTCGCTTTGTCTATCAGTTTGGGGATGATAGGCTGTACTAAATTTTAGCTTTGGTCCCCATTGCTTCTTGAAAACTTCGCCAAAAGTGAGAGGTGAATCTGCTATCTCTATCAGAGATTATAGATTTTGGCACTCCATGCTTCGTTATGATTTCGTTTACAAACAGCTTTGACAGTTTTTTCCCATTATAAGTTTCAGCCATTGGTAAGAAATGGGCAGATTATGTCAAACGGTCCACGACTAACCAAATGGCATCGTTTCCGCTTTTAGTCTTTGGAAGCTTTGTCACGAAATCCATAGTAATTTCTTCCCGCTTCCATTCAGAGAGTTCTATTCGCTGAAGACATCCGGCAGGCTTCTGATGTTCAGCCTTTACTTGTAAACAAGTTGGGCATTTTTCGACATAGGCAGCAATTGCCTTTTTCATTCCCGGCCACCAATAATTAGCCCTTAAATTCTGATACATTTTGTCGTCTCCTGGATGAAGCATGTACTTAGACTTGTGAGCTTCTCGAAGGATTACATCACGTAGACCTCCTTCCTTAGGCACCCATATGCGTCTTCCTAATCTGAGGATGCCATCCACTTCCTTTGTTAATTGCCTTACTATAGTCATCATCTCATGTCGTTCGACATTTGAGTCAGCCATCTGTTTCTTTTGTGCTTCAATGATTTCTCCAATCAAATTCACGTTTACATCTAATCTTAGGGCTCGAACTCGTAGTGGTTTAACTCTTTCCTTTCTGCTTAGCGCGTCTGCCACCACATTGGCTTTACCTGGGTGGTATTTAATCTCGCAATCATAATCACTCAGCACCTCCATCCAACGTCTTTGTCGCATATTTAACATTTTTTGACTGAATAAATGCTGTAAACTTTTGTGATCGGAGTATACCACAAATTTGACTCCATATAGGTAGTGTCTCCAAATCTTAAGAGCGAAGACTATTGCTCCTAACTCCAAATCGTGAGTGGTGTAATTCTTCTCATGCTTTTTGAGTTGTCTAGATGCGTATGTGATTACTTTATCTTTCTGAATCAGAACACATTCGAGTCCATTGATAGAGGCATCACAGTATACCACAAAGTCTTCAGTACCCTTTGGTAATGAAAGTATAGGAGCAAAGCTCAACTTTTGTTTAAGCAACTCAAAAGCATTGGTATGCTTAGGTTTCCAATCAAACTTTACATTCTTCTGAGTAAGAGAATTCAATGGTGTGGCTATCTTCGAGAAATCCTGGATAAACCTTCGATAATAACCAGCTAGTCCCAATGTTGCAAAAGACGCTAGGCGGTACCTAGGCGGTCGACTAGGGAATTAGGATTAATCGGCCTAGGCGGGGATTAATCGGGGATTAATCGGTCCTAGTAAATTACAAAGATTTATAAATTTTCTAGAGATTATATATTGTAATATGTCAAAATACTAAAAATACTTCAAAAACTAGTAGTAATAAAGACTTCTAATATAAATATATAAGTGAAAAAAAGATTTTTTTTTTATTTAACCCGCCTAAAACCCGCCTAGCCGCCTAAAACCCGCCTAGCGCCTAGCCGACTTTGACCGACTTCGGCCGACTTTGATCGATTTTGACCGATTTTGACCGATTTTGACCCAGGGCGGCTAGACAGCCCGCCTAGCCAAAAAGCACTACGGACGATGCCCGCATAGCGCCTAGGCGCCGATTAATCGGCCGCCTGGGCCGCTTTTTACAACCCTGGCTAGTCCTAAGAAAACGTACATAAAAGGTTGACAACGATAAACATAACGAGGAAACAGACGACTACGATTGGTCAGGCCAGAGCCCAATGTTTTTATTTTCTAGATGATAGAACTTATTTCACTTATTAAAGAAGTTTGTACGGTTTATAGGAATTCATTACCAAATATCTATATAATAATTATATTTGGGGTTTAAGAGATTGTAATAGCTCTAAAGCCATGTCCTCACCCGCGCTTTAAGCCAGTATTTGGGATCTATGTTATATTGTTATTTGGATATGTGATTTAGATAGATTACAACGATGATATGTGATAAAACTAACATACGCAAATACAATATTACATGAGAACGCTAATAAAAAAGTATCGCGTTTGTTTTGTCGTCGTTTTCGCATCACACGGATTTCACATTATTTAGATATAACTAATGGCTTTTTATGCAATATGAATAGATTTTTCTTTGTGTCTAGAGGTAAGTCCCAAATGTAATTCCAATTGAGTTATATCATTGTGCTTGAATGGAATATGCATTTTTATTCTTGCCGCTGACTTGTTTAGAACATTTAAGGTTTTGAAACAAAATATTTATTAAAATTATTATGAGGCAATTTGAGAACATATTTTAAAATAATGTTACATTGCTTTAACACGCCAAGTAAAGTTTTAAAAGAAGAATAGTATGTCATTTTAGCCCCTTGATATTTGACTAAAATACGTTAATATAGAGATAAGAGAGAAAATGTTGACACACGATACTTCTGCCATCACAGTTCAAGCTAATCTCCTTGTTTCTAATCCTTGCGTCTCCCGAATGATGTCAGATGCTTGATGTGGGATGACACCTTCTTAGCTTCTTCTGCCATTTTCTTTTCCTTCTTCAACTGTTTCTCTAGTCTTTTGGCTAAAGCCTTATTTTCTTCTCTGAGAGCGTTGATTACCGGGGAGTTAGGTCCTGAATGATCCGCATATGGGGTTGGGGCAAAAACTGGGCCTGATCCTGAAAAAGATGATCTTGGTAGATCCTGATATGATCCATACGGAGCATGTGGGTAGGCAGAAGGTGGAAAAAGCATATAGGACTGCTGCATAGGTGGAGAAGTCGAGTGCTGATATGGTTGTGGCGAATAAAACAATGGCTGTGGTGGATAATACGGCATACTTGTGGCATAAGGTTCCTGAACAGGAGTTGGATATATGATAGGCTGCTGATAGATGGATTATTTCTGAAATCCAGGTGGCTGCTGAAATGAAGAACTCTGATGGTAGGCAGGTGGCTGCTGATATGCAGATGGTGGTTGACTGTTAGACCCTGGTAACTGGGGAAAACTGTAACGTTCAGACACGGGTTGACTGCTCTGGCCCTGCATCATTGCAGCTACATACAGGTCTCTAACATCATTTGCCAAAGCTGCGATAGGATCCTGTATTGGAACATCCACAAAATTCCCCATTTGAGGAAAAGTTGCAATGGGATCATGTTGCATAGGAACCGATTCCTCGGGTCCTTCTTCAACATCTTTCGTATAAGCTGGGGAGGCATACACATGCTGGGAGTGATGTTCTGAGTGATAGCTTACCATGTGACCTGCTGATACTGCAATTACTACCTGTGGAATGGTCTCGTCAGCATCTTCTTCAGGTTCCTCCTCGGGGTCTTCTTGATCCGTCCCTACATCATGAGCATTCCATTCCGATGGTGCAATGTGAATGGTATGACTTGGGCGCACCGACATCTTGGATTTGGTACTTCTTTTCTTAGGAGGTTTCGGTACGTCCGTAGTCGACGCTGCCGGTGATGGAGTCTTCTTTTGAGTAGGCGCGGTAAAGTACCCTGAAAAGTCAGGACTCATCGGTGGTATGGGTTGACTTGGTCCACCTTCCTCTTTCTTGTTCTTGCTACTTTTGCTGCTTCCACTGTTCTTGCTGCCAGATTTTGAAGATCATGCAAAGTTCCACATCTTTCACAGAGGTACCTGTGAATATAATTTTAATATACAATAGAATTTATATATATATATAT
>JBCNJP010000001.1:2815013-2837013 GCA_039602395.1 Deinandra increscens subsp. villosa
TCTTGATAGCTTCCACTTTAGCTGGGTCGACATGAATTCCATTCTGATCAACAATGTGTCCAAGAAACTGGACTTCGCGAATCCAAAAATCGCACTTCGAAAGCTTAGCATAAAGCTGTTCCTTGCGGAGTAATTCCAAGATAAGTCGCAGATGATTCTCGTGTTCTTCCTTTGTCTTGGAGTAGATCAAAATATCATCAATGAAAACTATCACAAACTTATCGAGGTACGGCTTGCACACTCGATTCATCAGATCCATAAATACGGCAGGTGCATTGGTTAGCCCAAACGGCATAACCAGGAATTCGTAGTGACCATACCGAGTTCTGAAAACAGTCTTGGGGACATCCTCATCTCGAACGCGAAGCTGGTGATATCCAGACCGTAGATCAATCTTTGAGAAGTAGCTCGAACCTTGTAGTTGGTCGAAGAGATCGTCGATTCGAGGAAGTGGATACCGATTCTTGATCGTAACCTTGTTAAGCTCTCGGTAGTCAATACACATTCGGAACGTTCCATCCTTCTTCTTAACAAACAATACCGGTGCTCCCCACGGAGACGAACTTGGACGAATAAATCCTTTGTCGAGTAACTCTTGAAGTTGTGCGGAGAGTTTGTTGAGTTCGCTTACTGCCAAACGGTAAGGTGCGCGTGCAATCGGAGCGGCTCCAGGGGCTGTATCGATTCCAAACTCTACTTGTCGAAATGGAGGTAAACCAGGCAGATCATCAGGAAATACGTCTTGGAAGTCGCGAACTATCGGGTAGTCGTTGATTCTACGCTCGGGAAGTGTCGAATCGGTGACGTTTGCAAGAATCGCGAAGTGACCTTTACGAAGGCTCTTTTGAGCCTTAAGAAACGAAATAATACCGGTGACTATCCCACCTTTTTCACCTTGAACTGTTAACACTTCGCCTCCTTCGAGTGGAATACGAACCACTTTTTCTTGGCATAAAATTTCGGCTCGGTTTTCAGACAACCAATCCATTCCTACTATAACATCAAAACTACCAATCGGGAAAGGCATGAGATCGATTCCTAATGTATGGCCAGCTAGTTCTAACTTACAGTCCTTAACTATCTGAGTCGTATCATGAAGTTTACCATTTGCTAGTTCTACCACATACTTAGCATCTAAGTCAATCGGTTTAGCATTAATTAATCGAGCAAATTTAGTGGAAATGAAACTTCTTTCAGCACCAGAATCAAACAATACAGTAGCAAAGAAACCGTTAAGGATGAATTTACCGTTAATCACGTTGGCATCGTTGCGAGCTTCGCCTTGACCCATAAAAAAAGCTCTTCCTCTGCCATTTCCACCATTCCCGTTGCCATTACCCCCACCATTACCATTCCCTCCATTGTTTCCTTGATTACCATTTCCCTGTCTTCTCAACTGCGGGCAGTCCCTTTTTAGGTGGCCTTGAGCACCACATTCATAGCAGTTCCCATTTCCATTCCCTCTGGGAGCTTCATTGTTGTTATTACGGTTCTGGCCATTGTTGTTCCCATTGCCCCGGTTGTTTCCATGGTTGTTGTTGCCATGATTGTTGTTGTTTTGCCTTAGGCGGTTTTGTTGCTCGGGAAGAATCGCCCAACAGTCCTTTGCCTCGTGGCTTTTCTTGCCACACCTTTCACAGCTTAAACTTCTTCTGCAAATACCAGTGTGATGCTTCCCACACTTGTTACACTTGGGCAGGTTACCCTTGTAGTTGCTTTGACCATTACCGCCCTGGCGGTTGTTCCCACTATTATTCCCAGACCTTTTGCTTTGACCTTGGGAGTTGTAAGACCTCCCGGTGCTGTTTCCCACACTTTGATTGTTCATGGAGTTTTCAGGAGCTTCATCATCAGCTTTCCTTTTGCCACTTAAGGCAGTTTTCTCTATGGCCTTAGCAGGAAGTGTACCCTTCTCAATTTCCTGGTCAGTAAGCTTGTGAGCTAAACGGATGGCTTGCTGCACAGTTGTTGGGTTGCTGGCGGTCACCAAGCTCTTGATTTGAGGCGCGAGGCCTTCCAGATAATGCTCGATGCGTTTGAACTCAGCATCAACCATTGTGGGGCACAAGACCGCGTACTCATGGTAACGCGTTGTATATTGCTCAATTTCAGACCCAATCATTTTCAGATTCAAGAATTCACCCTCTAACTTCTTCACTTGGTCACGGGGACAGTACTCCTCCATAATCAGTTCTTTAAACGCTTCCCATTCCATGTTATTAGCTGCATCAATCCCAATCATCTGGATTTCGGCATTCCACCAGGAGAGAGCTGCTCCCTCAAAGGTACCAGTAGCATACTTCACTTTGCTCTCAGCAGGGCAGTTGCACATAGAGAAGACCTTTTCAGACTTCTCGATCCATCTGAGGAGTCCTACCGCTCCTTCTTCGCTGGAAAACGTCATTGGCTTACAATCCATGAAGGACTTAAACGTGCAGTGATGGTGGTTTCCTAATGCAATAATAGTTCGGGTTTTAAGTTTAAACAGGTCAAAATAAAATCGTTTTGTGCCTTAACCGGCATAAAAATTACCCTGTGCGGCGTACGCAGCTTGGACGGCTGCCACAGCGGCTTGCACGTGTTCGTTAATCATAGCTTGTAGTTGTGCAGGCGTCATGTTAATGTTGCTCCTCCCGTGTCCTCTTCCAGACATCTTGCTGGACAGTTAAAGTAGCCAGTGTTCAGTCACAGTTATATTCTATACATATCCCATAATATGTATATCAACAGTTCCCCGTTATCCCGCTATTAGTTCGGAAAAGATTTTCGTGCAAAATCGAGGCGTCGTCGGAGAACGTCGTAAGTCGTAGGTAGCTATCGTCGAAGGTCGGCTTTCCCCATAAATGTCACCGTCGGCGTAGTCATCGTAGTAGAAATCAGGACGTAGCGTGTAGCATCGTTTCGTTGTCGCTTTCCCCGGAATAGTGTGCGTATTGGCGTTCGCGTTTCGTATTCGTGTGTGAAAATTTTCCCTAAGGTTTTTCCGTTAGACTACCTAGACACGGTCTATATATATATTTATATATATACATATATATACAGTGGCGGATGCATGCTTATGGTACGGGGTGGGAAGGCCACCCGTAGGCCTCAAATTTCTGTCAGTTATACCAATATATGCAACTTTAATATTTAATTTTAGGGACCAATCTTGTCACTAATTAGTAACTTCAGGGGGCACTAGGAGCTTTTATTGTTAAATTTGGGGCACTAAAATTTTTATTTATTGACAAATTTGAAATCCCGATGAACTGATTAACTCTTCCTCCCTCTACTTATAGCTACAATTACCTTATTGCCCCTTATATCTATATCCATATTCTTTCTTTGTAATCATGACAAGTCTATTGATAAATTTAATATTGTATTTATAAATTTCCGTTGATCATATTTTTATTTTCCATCTTTCATCATATGCTAGTTGAATATAACTCTGTTTAGTATTTTATTTATATTTTTTTTTATTTTCTTTCCAAAATAACTTTTGTAATCAATAAAGTTTATAGATAACAATTGAATAAAGTTTTATCAATATTTCAAAAGCCCCAAATTCATATAGATGTATCTACTCCTAAGTACATATCATTTGTTTATCTGACCCATTTTGACCTAATCTATTTTAGCCCGACCTATATTTCGTCCCCCGTAATAAAATTTTCTGTATCCGTCACTGTATATATATATATATATATATATATATACATACGTACGTACTAAGCTTTTACTTACACAGTAGAGCGAGTATCCCAGGTTGGCACGTAGTCATTTTGGTTTTGGGAATTTGTTTGTTCGTTTGTAACTAAGGTTTTCAAGTTGCAGTTTCCAAATCGTTTTTTTTTTCAAAAATGATTCCAGTTCTCTGCAACTTATGGCTCTGATACCAATCTGTCACACCCCCAATTTAACCACTAACGGAGTTTATACCGTTAAGGGGTGCGAGCAAACCAGGACCACAACCATTAGTTACAAATACTAAACGAATCAGAGTAAAGTCCAAACATTAATAATAAAAACAGTTTAACAGTACGCAGCGGAAAACATTGTCTTTAGCACTAACCTCGTGCTTTACAAATTCAGTGTTTTAAATTCTCAATTAAGTTTAACTAAAAATAAAATGTCTTCGTGTGCCATGCCAACCCGATCCGGATACTCCTTAGCGATCTGCAAAAGTTTAAACCACGCAAGTGTCAACCTAACGGTTGGTGAGTTCACGGTGGGCATGTCATGCATTGGCCCGGTCTCATAAGCGTATGTATCAACATATAATAAGTATTAGTTTTGCAAACATTTCCAATTGTTGAATTATCGAATATGCACTAGTTAAGTAGAAGTTAAAGTGGTCAACCGATATCGCGGGTAGCTAATCCGGTTTCCATGCACTAAGGAAGTTCGTACCAAAGCTGACGGATAATTGTAGTGGCAGCGCCATCATCTATTTTGTTTTGCGGACCTACGTCATCGCGGCTTTGCCTCCCCCGTGTCCTCTCGGGACCACGGTCAGATAGGCTGATATTGTACCTCCGTGCACCTCCAGTGTCACGAGGCGGAGTTTGTCAAACTCCAGTAGATCTACCCAACATCCCCTCGCTTTACAATTAATGGTACAATTAAGTTGAGGACTTTTTCAGTTATAAGGCAATCCTTAGAAATCATGTGATATCATGTGGTTTAGACTTTAACCTACACTAGTCATATTAAAATGGTTTACTTTGGGTTTTCACGAATCCCGAAAACATTTTCAGTTTGTTTTAGAAATAGTTGTTTAAGTATTTCACAAGTGCTTCCCATAAAACACTTCAAGTTCATCAAGTGGGTGCAGGCACTCCTAGGTTTTCAAGTTCATTAGAGAGGTGCATAGCACTCCTAAGGTTGTCAGCATTGTCTTTCATTGAGTTATTCTGTGTAACCCAAACGGGCTCACGGTAAATGGGTTAGTGACACTCACCTTTGGTTGCACTGCTACGCTTGCTAAATAATCCAAATATTGATTGCTTATCGAAGACCTATGAACACGTTTAGGTCTTAAGTATTAGTTTTGTGTCTAAACTCTACATAACGTCACTATGGCCCATAACATAGCACGTTGGACTATAACACGACATACCGACACACGACATCGATGGTTGATCATAAACAAGGGTTCATATAATACAGAAATCATAGTATGTCTTATCAGAGCATAATCATGTAAGTCATAGCATAGCATTCAAATAAGTTGCACAAGTTTGGGTTTAGTCTGGCGAAACTGCTGGAGAAACTGCTAGAGAAACTGCTAGAGAAACTGCTAGAGAAACTGCTAGAGAAACTGCTAGTTTCGCTAGCTAGTTTCGCCAGGAACTGGTTGAACTTTCGTTCAGGGACAAGGTCAGTTTCGTTCACGAGAGACACTACAGTTTCGCTGCACAGTGTCGCTGGAAGGAGATATGCATAGTTTCGCTGGATAGTTTCTCCTAATGAATGCACAGTGTCGCTGGTCGCTAAAAAACCCGTAAATTTGACTAAAAATCTTTCTAACAGCCTCCATACTTCATGTAATTCATTTTCAAGCATACATAATCATTTAGGAACATCACAGGAGCATTTTTAACATCATAAACATGTATTTTCATCATCAAATCTTCAAGAACACATTTTACACAAAATAACCTAATCTAGCATGAATCTCTATTATGGATCAGTTTCACACGTAAAGTTGTAGTCTTTATGATAGATCTAGTATTCCTAAGCATTCTTACAGAAAATCTAACGATTACATGGAGATCTAGGCATGCTTTATGAAGAAAACACATAGAAAAGCAAGAAACATGGTCATGGGACTCACGGTTTGATCTAGGATCGATGGATGATCTTCTTCTACAGAAAAGATGGCTGATCTTGATGGTCTCTAAGGCTTGTCTAGAATCGCAAGAGGGAGAGAGTGTGTGTGTGTTTCTTGTGTGATGTATGCAAATGGGTAATTAGGGTTTAAAGTTTCATTTAAATACTAATGGCCATCATGGGCTTTCATTGGGATTTGGGCCCCCAATGATTAGCCATCATTAGCCCATGATTAGTCTAATGACTAGCCCAATCATTAATCATGTATGCATACACTTAGTTACCCGGTTAAACATATAATCACATAATTAGGCAATTTGTCACATAATTTATCAAATAATTAAATAGTCATTCTTTTTAATAAAAATCATGCATTTAAATCACGTTTCTCATAATAACAACATATAAATAAATACATAGCACATATGGACGGGTTCGGTGATCAACCAAAGGTCGTGGACGTATTCGGCCTAGTTAAGCATTAGTTACTAAGTTAACACTATTAACGTAACTAACGGAGATTGTCTAACGGAAGTAAACCTTGAAATTCCCGGATGTCACATTTGTGATTCTTGTGCTAGAGCTAAACACACTCGAACTCCTTTTCCTATGGGTATGATTAAAACTAGTGCATGCTTTGACTTAATTCATTGTGATATTTGGGGAGGGTATCGAATTCCTTCATATACTAGAGCAAGCTATTTTCTCACCATTGTAGATGATTTTAGTAGATCAGTATGGGTGTTTCTTATTAAGAACAAAAGTGATGCAAGTGAATGCTTAATTAATTTTCACAAAATGGTTGAGGTTCAGTTTCAGAAAACCATTAAAAGGATTCGGTCTGATAATGGGGGGGGGGGGGGGAGTTCACATCCAACGCCATGACCGATTTTTACAAAAAACATGGCATTTTACTTGAAACTACCTGCCCCCATACACCTCAACAAAATGGAGTTGTCGAAAGGAAACACGGGCATCTCCTTGAGACAGCTCGGGCCATAAGGTTCGGGGCCAATCTTCCCAAGAAATTTTGGGGGGGAATGCATTTTGACTGCAGCTTACATAATTAATCGTCCCTCGTCTAGAGTTCTTAAGCACAAAACTCCTTATGAATTAATCCTTGGAAAAGCCCCCGAGTATAGCCATATGAGAGTTTTTGGGTGTCTGTGCTATTTTAAAAATCATAACACCAAAAGAGATAAGTTTAAAGAAAGGGGGAGGCCTGGGGTTTTCTTGGGATATCCTCAAGGAGTTAAGGGTTATAGAATATCTGACCTTGAGATTGGTAAAATCATCTTGAGCAGAGATGTTATCTTTTGTGAGGACAAGTTTCCTTTTGGGACTATAAAATTCGACGATGATTATAAGCACATGGACACCTTTTTATTTACTAATGAAGAGGCCCACATGATTGACCCTCCGAATTAACGCAGTGAACCAATCCCAAAGGCTAATGATTCAGACCATAATGATAGGGATGGAGAGGTTCAAAATGAATTAAATGATATGCCTTTTCATGCCCAACTTAGTGATGAAGAGGGCCTTGAAGAAAATATTTTGGATACTGACCAAAATGTCGTTGTTCAACATGAAACCAGAAGTAAAAGGAACAAAGCTCCCTCCACCAGACTCAAGGATTACGTCGTGAACCTTCCCCCTTCTGTCGACCACTCGCAACCCGCTACTGATCAGATTCCCTCCACGGTACACCCTATTGCTTACTTTGTTTCTTACAATAACTTTTCTAATGCTCACAAAGTTTTTTTAGCGGGAATCAGTTCCCATGATGAGCCAAAATATTATGCTCAAGCCACGCAGGATCAGAGATGGGTTGATGCCATGATAAAAGAAATCGAGGCTCTGGAGAAGAATAAGACTTGGACTTTGGAGAACCTTCCGGAAGGAAAACGGGTTATCGACTCAAAGTGGGTCTACAAAACAAAGTACAAACCCAATGGGGATGTTAAGAGATACAAAGCTCGTCTTGTACCTAAGGGGTTCACACAAATGGAGGGTGTGGATTTTCACGATACCTTTGCCCCCGTAGCCAAATTGGTAACACTTAGAACCCTTCTGGCTGTTGCAGCTAAGAAGGATTGGATAGTTCACCAACTTGATGTGAACAAAGCTTTCCTGCACGGGGATCTGGAAGAAGAGGTCTACATGAAAATTCCTCAGGGTTTTGCTCGAGATAACGAAACCAGAGTTTGTAGATTACGGAAGTCCCTTTATGGTTTGAAGCAGGCTTCGCGTAATTGGTACAAAAAATTCACCACCTTCCTACTTGATATTGATTTTGCCCAGTCTAAAGCTGATCATTCCCTATTCACTTATAGTAAGGGCACCTCGTACGTTGCTGTTCTTATTTACGTTGATGATGTAATTGTGGTTGGAAATGACCCTTTAAAAATCCAGAATACTAAAGATTGTCTCGACAAAGAATTCACCATTAAAGACCTCGGTCCCTTGAAGTACTTTCTTGGCATAGAAGTTTGTCGAACACGAGAAGGACTAGTACTCAGTCAACGAAAGTTTACCCTCGATATTCGCGAAGATAGTGGGATGTTGGGATGTCGACCAAGTTCCTTCCCTGTTGAACCTAATGTTAAGCTTGACAAAGGAGAAAAGGAAGCTCAGGTGGATGCCAGTACTTATAGGAGGTTGGTGGGGCGCCTTTTGTATCTGCAAGCCACCAGACCCAACATCACCTACACAGTGAACATTCTCAGTCAGTTCATGGCAGACCCTCGACAAAACCATCTCGACGCCGCACATCGTGTTTTACGGTACCTAAAGGCTATGGCCGGCCAAGGAATCCTTTTACCCAAGACTTGTGATTTCACTCTCGATACCTATTGTGACTCGGATTGGCTTGGTTTCCCTTATACCAGACGGTCAAGAACCGGTTACATTCTTCTTTTTGGTGGAGCTCCCATCTCTTGGAAAACCAAGAAACAATCTGTTGTCTCAAGATCTTCCGCTGAAGCTAAATACCGAGCAATGGCCGCCACAGTTAGCGAAGTATTGTGGGTTCGATGGCTCCTTAAGGACTTGACTGTCGTTGTCTCCACACCCACTTCCATGTTTTGTGATAACCAGGCGGCTCGACACATTGCCAACAACCCTGTCTTTCACGAACGAACCAAACACGTTGACATGGACTGTTATTTCGTTCGTGAAAGAGTTGAGTCAAAAGAAATCATTCCTAAGTTCATCGACAGCAAAGATCAGGTAGCAGACCTTCTTACCAAAGGCCTCGGATCGCCTCAACTCAAGTCTCTACTAGGCAAGATGGGCATTCGAAACTTACATGCTCCATCTTGAGGGGGAGTATTGGAATTGATTTGTTATTATCTCCTTTCCTTATTTCCGTTTCATTTTCTTAGTTACGTGATTTATTAGGCTATTTATTTTTCAATCACCAGAACATATGGTAGGACCAAGATTTTATGAAACCATCGATTTCTTGAGTTACAAGAACTAAATACACATTAACAGCAAGGATGTGAATTCAGGAACCCACGGTGTGATTTCGTATTCATGGAAGTATGTGTAATGGAAGGGTCGGACTGATATCGCCATGCCTTGTCCAACAACACGTTTGGCATCTCCATGGAACTCAATTGTAGTGTTGGCAAACATTGTAAGAACAAAAGCCAGAGAGTCCACACCAAAAACCGGAGAGAATTGGTGAATTGAAGCACTTGTTCCATTTCATAATCACCTTCCCTGTCATCTTTTTTAATCCTTGTAGACAAATAGGACATCGAATAAATCATTACAGCAACCTTGTAATTAAGCTTATGAATGTGTTTATCTCTAGCAACATCATTACTCCAAAATTTAAAGGATTCACCACCAAGTATTGATCTTCTGTTGGTGTATAATATCTCCTAACACTAACCTTATTATCCAAGCATGCATGCCCATTAGCTTTCATGGTATTAAAAATAGGTGTATGAATATGACATTTTCTTGGTGTCTTCCGAGGCAAAAAAGTTAGCCATAATTAAGTCTACTAATTCCATGGAAATTAAAATTCCAACATAATTGGAGTCCATGAGACCTTCAAAGAACAAACGGAAAGATAATGCTCCAATCCAAACACCAATCGCGTGTTCAAACCTACCAACGGATGAATATATATGAGCTAGATCAGCCCGTCCCATCTTGCTGAAAGTTGTGATATAATCATATTCATCTCGGGTTGAAAGTTAATGGGTCGATATTGTAATTAACTAAAGTTAAGGTTTAGTTAGTGTGTCAAGTGTAAAATAGATTAGGGTCTGTAATGTCGGGGTTGAAAGATTTCAACCGCCAAAATGTAAGTATATATATGTGTCGAACCAACAGATTTCAATAAGAATTATTATTGTGTTTTCATTGTTGTTGTGTTCATCGAGAGACAGAGAGATACAAAGAGTTTTGTACCAAAATCAAACCGTAAAATCGTTATCATCGATCCGAAGTATTCCAACAATCTGGTATCAGAGCCATGTCGTTTCACGGATTGATTTCATCATTGCTGTCGGATTCATCGTGCGGTATTCATCAAGTATCGCATAATTGTTTTTCTGTTTGAACCCATCGATCACATTGCTTAACGGAATTAGATTCGTTTTATGTCATCACAATCGAAGAGAAGAAGAGAGTCAATTGGTGATTGCGAAGTCGCGGGCGTCCGAGAATTCCTGTGGATTGTCGCTACTGTGATCGAACAGAAGGAAAAACAAAGGGTTTTTTTTGTTTTGGGTTTGCCGTTTCGATCGAAAAAAGGGATCAGGGGATTTTTTTTTTGCGATCGAGAAAAGGAAGAAAGGAACGAGATTTCCTTTTGGGTTTGCTGTGTTGTAATCGAAAAAAAGGAACAGAGTTTTTTTTGGTTGATTGCAATCGAAAAAAAGAAGGGACGAGTGTCTTTTTTTGGGTGAATTGAAATTGAAGATTTCAATTATTTGGCAAAAACAGAAAACTGTATCGAGATTTTTTACGCCAGACGGGTGTTGATCATTTGGTGCGTGAATCCGAAGAACGATTATTCAAGAATTCAAAGAGTTTGGATTTTTGAATCAAGGTTGAACACAAGAGGATTTTGGTGGATCAAGAATCGCGGACGAGAGAGTCAAGAAGGGTTGTTCACGATATTTTTTGAAGATCATCAAAGTCGAAGATTTATCGAATCAAGATTTCTAAATTCCAGGTTTTATCTATTACATTCTTGGAATTTAATTTTTTGATTAGGATAGTATAGTACAACCATTAGAATATATACACTTAGAATTTAGAGAAATCCTAAGTATATTGTTGTTTCCCGATCCTATACAATACGAAGATTTTGAAAAATATGACGGACGGGGATAGCAACAAACAAATTGTTGTACATAAGGAAACGGTGTCCTCACCCAATTTTCAATGCCCTATATTAAAACCATTAAATTATACCGTATGGTCCATTCGAATGAAAACCATACTAGAGGCAAACGGATTATGGGATAGGATAGAACCGAACGAAAACACAGAGGCGGATGTCAAGAAGGACAAGACCGCGTGCGCGTATCTATTCCAAGCACTACCAGAGGAGATGGTGTTGCAAGTTGCAAAGTGCAAGAGCGCTAAGGAGATTTGGGACGCACTTAAGACGCGTCATGTTGGAGTAGCACGTGTACAAAAGGCACGTTTGCAAACGCTCAAGACGGAGTTTGAGTTGTTGCAAATGAAGGAGGACGAGACGATAGATTCCTACACTGCTAGATTCAATCAGATTGTTTCTAAGGAAAGCAGTTTGGGATCAACTGGAGAGAACCGGGACAAACTTCTACTCACACATCAGGAGAGTGATTCTCATCGTGGAAAGCAGTCTGGGAACTACGGAGCAGGAAAGTCCAAGTCATCACGCAATCAGTGGAAGAACAAGAAGTTCAAGGCGGGTGATAAGGAAGCGAGTAATTCTCAGAAGCCACGAGAAAATAGCCAAGGGAAAGGTTATAAGCCCAGGAAGGATATAAGCAAGGAGAGATGTTACAACTGTAACAAACTTGGGCACTACACGAAGGACTGTCATCAGAAGGAGAAAACGACAGAGCAATCCAATCTTATTGCAGAAGATTTGGAGCCAACGCTTCTAATGGCCGTAGACGTGGTATTAGAAGGCGAGAAAGTCTTACTTAACCAGAAGGAAGTACATCCTAAGAATTACACATTTACCAATGAGAGTCTTTGGTATTTGAACAACGGTGCAAGTAATCACATGACCGGTGTTCGAGCACATTTCGCAGAATTAGACGAGAGCGTCTCTGGAAATGTTCGCTTTGGAGATGGATTGTGTGTAACGATCACAGGCAAAGGATCGATTTTGCTAGAGTGCAAGAATCAAGAACAACGAGTGATATCTCAGGTTTACTTCATCCCTAGCCTAAGGAGCAATGTCCTAAGTTTAGGACAATTGACTGAGAGCGGGTGTAAGATCATCATGGAGGATGATATCCTGTCTCTTTATGACCATAGTAGGGAACTGCTACTAAAGGTCAAACGAGCAAGGAACCGACTTTACCACACGAATTTAAGGATCGGTTTGCCAACCTGTCTACTTACGAGTTTGGAGGATAAGGCATGGTTATGGCATGCGAGATTAGGACATCTCAATTTCGAGTCGATCAAGACGATGACATAGAAAGGGTTGGTACAAGGGTTACCAAAAATTAATCACATGGCGCAAGTGTGTGATGCATGCCTATTGGGAAAGCATACGAGGGTTCCATTTCCACAGAAGACGCAGTTCAAGTTAGAGGAACCTTTAGATCTTGTCTATGGAGATCTATGTGGTCCCATATCACCACCTACACCTTCATGGAAGATATATATATATTTCTACTAGTAGACGACTGCACGAGATATATGTGGGTGTATTTCTTAAAGTCAAAGGACGAAGCCCTTGAGACGTTTAAGGAATTCAGAACCAAGGTGGGGAGTGAAGTTGGAAGAAAACTGAAGATGTTAAGGACAGATAGAGGAGGGGAATTCACGTCTCATGAATTCACCAAGTTCTGTAAGGATAATGGAATAGCCAGACAATTGACTGCTCCATATTCGCCTCAACAAAACGGAGTTGTTGAACGAAGAAACAAAACTGTAATGTCCACTACTCGTAGTATGATGAAAGCCACAAAGATGTCGCAAGATTTTTGGGCCGAAGCAGTTAGACATGCTATTTACATACTTAATCGAGTACCAACGAAGGCTGTGACAGATAACACACCTTATGAAGCACTGAAGGGCAGGAAGCCTAAGATAGATCATTTGAGGATCTTTGGGTGCATAGCTTACGCGAAGGTGACCATTCCTAATTTAAAGAAGTTAAATGACAAAAGTGTCTAGATGGTTTACCTAGGATCAGAAGAGGGATCCAAAGCCTATAGGTTATATGACCCTGTCAACAACAAGATTTGCGTAAGTAGAGATGTAAAGTTTAAAGAGGATGAGACATGGAAATGGAAGGATTATCTAGAGGGATTAGATAACGGTAATTCTGAATGGGCTGACTTCACAATACCTGATGGGCAAGTCGAAGTTGCTCAAGTCAACCCAACAGAGGAAGCAACCAATTCTGACGAAAAGAATGAAGATGTGGGCAATTATGAGGATAATTATCAAGCCACACCTCATCAGAGTTCAAGGATGAGTACTCCAAGGACTTATGCCTATGAGCCTAACTCATCACAAGTTACGGCTTATAACTCACGAAGGAGTTCAGCAAGACCTTTTGATCATACACCTCTAAAGGGTTTTAGAGATCTGATGGAGATCACGAATAAGGCAAGACCTGTAGATACACGAGGATTGTATGAAGAGTTACTTCTAGCAGAAGAAGAACCAAGAAACTACAAAGAAGTAGCCGAAGACAAGAAATGGATTGAAGCCATGGAGTTGGAGTTAGAATCCATCAACAAGAACAATACATGGAGACTAACCAACTTACCCGAGGGACATAGAGCAATTGGTCTCAAATGGGTATTTAAGACAAAGCGGGATGCTAACGGGAAGATTACAAAGCATAAGGCTCGCTTGGTAGCAAAAGGCTATGTTCAAGAACAAGGGGTAGACTTTGACGAAGTCTTTGCACCAGTAGCACGAATAGAGACTGTACGTCTTATTCTAGCAATTGCTGCTTACAATGGATGGGAAGTACATCATCTCGATGTAAAGTCCGCATTCCTAAACGAAGACTTAAAGGAAGAAGTCTACGTTTCTCAACCTGAAGGATTTGTGAAGCCAGGAAGTGAGAAGAAAGTATACAAGCTGTCTAAAGCTTTGTATGGTTTGAAACAAGCACCACGTGCATGGAACATCAAGCTGGATCAGACGTTGAAGTCGTTGAAGTTTCAGAAGTGTACGTTGGAACATGCTGTCTACGTTAGAAGAAGCAAAGAGTCTACGATAATAGTTGGAGTATGTGACAACTCGTACTTTCCAGGTATACTTTAATATATTAATTATGTGCAATTAGCTGTAATTCTATGTGCATTAGGCTAATTTGTTTAAATTAGATGCCTTTACGTACGAACATAGACAATCTAGGTCCGACAACAATTACCCATAATGGAAATCAACCAAAGTCCGCAACTATTCGAAATGGAACTTCAATAACAAGAAAGTACATAAATCTTAATTGGTGGAAACTTTAAATATAAAATGAACATTTTATATTTTCTAACCATTACGTAATGACAAACGTATTTCAAACACGTCGTTTATTCAAACGACCATTTTAAGTCAAACAATAACTTGGTTTTAATTCTTAAACTAATTCAACTTCAAACCATTTATTTTCCTTTCAAACTATTTATTTCCGTCCAATAAATTTCGTCGTACATTTAAACATAACCCGCTCACGTCGAGCAAACGTTTGAGTTTAAATTTGGAGTACATCATTGTGCACAACAACATAAACACCAAATCATGACAAGTGACATTCTAATTATCCGAAAAACGTCCGCGACAAAACAGTATTTTTATTGTTACATCTACTCGTTTCACGTCAAAAATCCATTTTTCATTCCGGACATCGTTTTCGCACAAACGAAGTTTCATTGGACTCGTAGGACCAAACCGGACTCAACCCGACCCGACACGAGACCCGGTTCGGCCCAGAAGGCCCAATGGGCCTACGGCCCAATTTCTTTTTCTTTTCTTTCTTTTCCTCGGCCCAAGCCTTTCTGCCCATCTTCTCCTCTTTCTCGGCCCGTTAGCCCGGCCCGCTGGCCCACCTCTTTTCCCCTCTCGATTTGGGCCGAAGCCCGATTCTCTTTTCTTTTTCTTTTCGGGCCGAACCCGAGGCCCACTTCTTTCCTTCCTCTTTCCCGGGTTCGAGACCCACCTTCACCATTTCCTCTTTTCTTTTTTTTACCGGTTCTACTCCTCTCTCTCTCTCTCTTTCGGTGCTAACCAAGCCCCTAGCCAACTTCTCTAATGACTAGTCACAAGTAAACAAGTCCTATCCCTTATGTTCCCTTGATATTAAACAAGCTTGTAGTTTAAGTACACTACAAAGCCAAGAACCATTGGGTAATGGTTATGACCACTTACACAAGAAGCATGCTTGTCCCCCATGAGCCACCTATCCTCCCCTCTTGTCCCATCTCTTGGCCGGCCTATACACCTCCCCACCATACTCCTATGTTGCAATTTCCAAGCACAAGTACTTGAGAGCTCAAGAACTTGGTTCAACCTCCTCTTCTCCTTCTTGTTTTCGGCTAGGAACCAACCAAACACCCTCATTTTCGGTTCACATGCAACCGAGACCACACACCACCACCTAACCATCCCTTTTAAACATTTGACCTTCTCATTTTTCATTTAAACATCAAACACAAACACACACTTTTTCTCTCAATCTCTCTCTTTGCTCTCGGCCTAACAACAAACTGCCACCACCACCACTTTTTCACCATCAACCACCACATATTCTAGCTTATAATCCTTCCTTTGATCAAGGTAATCCATCAACAACTTCTATTTCATCATCTTTCTTTCATTATTTCTTCTAATTAATCTTTTGTTTTTCTTGACAAAAAAATCCATGACAAACTCTTGATCTTTCATCACCATTTCCTTTCAAAATCAAGATCAAGGTTGGGTTTGGAGCTAAACTTGGAAGCTAGTTCAACAACCCATTAACGTCATTACCGATCCGGAAAGCTCTAAGTGAGGAAACTTGCTTTCTTTGTTTATTTTTCTATAAATCTTTCACATCTTTATGTCACATGTCATGTTCATGAATAAGTCTTGATTTGGTTGTTGTATGACTTGCTAGCAAAAATGTATGTTAGTATGGTTATGTGCTTGTGATGGAAACTAGTTATGTTAAAAAGATTATTTGACAAAATATATATATATCTTGTGTTTTGTTAAAAGAATCACTTTAAATGACCAAAATTGGACAAATACTAGTTCTTGTATGTTAAAGATAATTCGGGACACTTAACTTGGTATGAAATGGGGATACAAAATGTCAAAAAAATCGAATTTCATGAAAAATATAAGTTTTATGAAACTGGGCAGAGATGACACACATTCTGCGTGTCATAAATCTGCTGTCATCTGTGAACTATATGAAACAAGAACACTGAACAGAGATGACACACATATTCTGCGTGTCATAAAACTGCTGTCATATAGAAAAATATACATTTTTCCAAATCTCCAAACACTTGTATTTTGACTTCAAACCAAAACCAAAGTTTACTAAAGGGTGATTTTGAGTCATAAAAGTGTTTACCAAAGATTTAAACATGAAACTTCAAGGAAATAAAAACATGGGATTTTTATGACAAAAATACCATTTATTTTTATAAAAATTAAGTTTAAGACTTTCGACAAGTTGTGACCACTTAGGACTTGTAATGTTTTATTGGGGATGCTAAAGATATTTTTCTAAACATACTAAATAATTCGAGAAGTTAAACACTTGGGAACAAAACGGTTAAATATCGTAACGACGACATATCGATAAAAATTGTAATTTATTTTCGATTTAGAATTGGGTCTAGTCCAAAACATAAAACATGCTTATTTTGACATATAAAAATATTTTATAAAGTTCAAATGGGGAAAAACATGTTTTTTAAACAGACCGGACAAAAACTATAACTTTCGGTTACTCGAAAACGTCGGATTTTACAAGTTAAACTTCTACTAATTAATTTGGCAACTCAAAACCCTAAAACACATTAAAACAAGTCTACTAACAAATCCTAAGTGTTAGGAAAACCTAAAACGTCACAAAACGAGTCGAACCAGTCAAACCGGCGAAATCGGTTAACTGCCGGACGAACCTACACTTAATTTTACTAAAATGTAACTTCGAATATTTTGGAAACATTTCTTCATACTAAAGAAAGATTATATTCATTAATCGAAAAGTCCAAAACCTTACAAATATTTAGTGAATTAAATATTTACGATTCTCCTAAACGTTTAATGGAAAATAATTCATAATATTCAGTATTTATTTTTCAAACGTAATCATTATTTATTTATTCAAATAAATAATAAATTCCATCAACTTCAATACTATTTAATTGACAATAAATAAGTCCTAGGATTTCCATCACCGTCATTGGGTAATAACCAGTCGAGACTTAACCTTGAACATTGAGTGACGTATTCACTAACTCAAGATGGCCAAACCCTAATACGTCATAACACTACTTTGTAGACGTTGCTAGGCTAAGTTCAACCAAACATATCTGACATCCACCTTCAAACAAGTGAGTCTTCACGGCCCCTTTTTCATTTTTGTTTTCTAACTTGGGGGAGAATTCAATGAATGCCTTTCAAACTTCATTTTGTCTGATATTATGATGACTGTAAGACGTACTGATTACATGTTCTTTTCATTTCCCCAATCTGTGTATTCATGTTGATTCATGTTGTATGCCTAAGTCCCACTATTAATTGGATTCAATTAGTTCATTCGAAACGATAGCTTGTGAATAGATCTATTTGGGTTGACGACTCTACTCTGACTTGGTCGCTCCAGTCATGACTCCATGGTTATAGTCAAGGGGTACATTTGTTATTCTTGTCATTCGGTGTTCTTGGGGAAGAACATCAGGAGTGGGTAAACAGTTACTTTTGAATTCAAGGTTCATGCTCGATCTTTACAACAACAGTGTCAACAAACTAATATCAAGACAAGCCAAACATTTTCAAACATGTTTTCAAACAGTTCAGTGTCATTAAACCTGTGAAACTCACCAACAATTCTGTTGACTCTTTTTATTCTTGAATTCTCAGGTGATTAAAGACTGCAACTCCATGTTTTTCTGTTCTGATCCTGCTTGTCATATCATGGTCTGCCTGCTGTGTGTTCATGCATTTCATTTTGGAGATTTAGACGCATTACGCCTTAGGGTAGTTATGTTTATAAATCTCATGACTTTGTCTTTTGGAAAACTTATCATGTAACCACTACTTTATTTCCGCTGCCACGGTTTTAGATGTTTAATTAAATGTTTGAAACTTACATTTTCAAAAGACAAATGGTTAAATTAAATGTTCATTAGACGTCATCATTCATAACCATGACCATGATGCCAAATCAGTCACATGCCCACATACAGTCATTTCTCGGGGTGTGACAGAGTATATGTAGATGATCTCATAGTCACTGGAGAACCAAAGAAGGAGATCGATAATTTCAACTCACAAATGGAACAAGAGTTTGAGATAAGTGACTTAGGACTATTAGCATATTATTTGGGTATAGAAGTCATCCAATTGGTGGTGACATATCAATCAAGCAAACGGGTTACATCAACAAAATTTTGAAGGATGCGAATATGGTTAAATGTAACGAAACGAAGATTCCTATGAGTCCGAGAACAAGATTCACAGATATTGAAGTAGTAGACCCGGTGGATCCAACTGAATATAGGAGTTTGATAGGATGTTTAAGGTATCTGCTACATACAAGACCAGATTTGAGTTTTGCGGTGAATCTACTCAGTTGTTTTATGCAAGAACCAATGGAACATCATATGAGAGGGATCAAGCAAATAATTAGGTACATCAAAGGAACCAAGCATCACGGGATAACCTACAAGAAGAACGGAGGAAACAAGATAACGGGTTATAGTGACAGTAGTTATGGAGTTAACACTGATAAGTGGAAAGGAACAACTGGATTCGTGTTCTACTTTGGAGATTCTCCTATTACTTGGTGTACGCAAAAACAACAAATGGTGGCATTATCATCATGTGAATCAGAGTTCATAGCAGCCACTGCAGCAGCACAACAAGCACTATGGTTACAGAGATTAGTTGCAGAATTGACTAGATGGAAGGAAGAAAAGATTACTTTACTAGTGGACAACATCTCAGCAATAACACTAATGAAGAATCCTGTATTTCATGGAAGGAGCAAGCACATTGACACACGTTATCATTTCATCAGAGAATGTGTTGAAAACAATCAGATCAACGTTGAACATGTTAGTGGAGAAATTCAGAGGGCTGACATTCTCACTAAAGCAATGGCAAGAGACAAGTTCATCACGATGCGAGAACTACTGGGAGTTCAAGACCTGAAGATGGAGAAAGATGAAAATGATTAGGGGGTGAAATGTGATATAATCATATTCATCTCGGGTTGAAAGTTAATGGGTCGATATTGTAATTAACTAAAGTAAAGGTTTAGTTAGTTTGTCAAGTGTAAAATAGATTAGGGTCTGTAATGTCGGGGTTGAAAGATTTCAACCGCCAAAATGTATGTATATATATGTGTCAAACCAACAAAGTTCAATAAGAATTATTATTGTGTTTTCATTGTTGTTGTGTTCATCGAGAGACGGAGAGATACAAAGAGTTTTGTACCGAAATCAAACCGTGAAATCGTTATCATCGATCCGAAGTATTCCAACAAAAGTTTGAATTATCATTTTGGATAATGCCACAAACTGATGTTGCTGTTGTAAGACGCAGTGTGAGCTCTTCTACGTTTACAAAGTCTAGCAAGCCCGAAAGTATACGCAAAAGCATTTGGTAATACATGGCGTTCCTTAAAGACGTGAAGTAGAACATGAACCAGGCACCAAATCACTATCGATGGAGTGGTACACATGCACCAAGTTAAACAGCCGATCCAAGAGCATGTGACAAGAAGTTGGATTAAATCGTCTAAAATCTGGTATTTCTTGGAGAAATCTACCAAGTTTCCACAGTTGGTGTCTAGAACAAATATTATATGTAACTGTAAACCATGAATCGTAATTAAAGATGCTAAGTTTGTTCCAAAAGGCAATTCAGTGGCAACATTTAGAAGGATGACTTGAAGTTTTTTATTGGATATTAGGCGCATGAAAGCTTGTGTACCAAATGGAAGTTCTGCTATCTTGGTGTTGATACATGGTTCTTGATCGTCATGTGAAGTATCGAATACAAGAAGGTTACACACAAGATTGCTGAGGTCCGAACTCAGGCCGAACCTGGAGTTCGGACATGGCCGAACGTGTGGCCGAACCTCAGGTGCCGGTCGTATTTCAGCTCTATAAATATGTGTTTCATGTATTGTATTTAGCAGGTTAACAGTTTATGCTTCTGCGTCATATATTCTCTGTGTACTCTGTGGTCTTAGTGGTTAATACAAAGCTGATTTGTATTTACTCTTTGTGTTTCATCTCGTATTACTTTGATTTCATTACGACTAAATAGAAGATCCGCTCGCTCACGCACTTTCACTTGGTCTGAAAAGCAATTGCCGGATTAAAAAAGCAATGGAGGCATAGACAGAATTGGTAGAAGAAAATTTTTGGTGGACTAAACTCAGCTTGTTGACATGTTGAAGTGTTAAGTTCTCTGACCTTTTTAATCCATATACAAAGTAAACCGCTGAAGTTATGGCAATGGTGGTCAAAATTTGGAGAATTACAGCACTTGAAATCACCAAAAGCGGAATCATTAACCTATCTAAGGGGTTAGAAAAGTGACAAGTGGAACCAAGTTAAAGAATTGCTAGAAGATTCTGATTAATAGATCGAACCAATTGAAGAGCTTCTGGATTGCCAAGTAAATTAACACCAGTATCTAAAGGTGGGGATAATGCATAAAGAAGTTGAAACAAACTCCATGTGCTACACAATGCGAATATAAGGGCAGACCTGCTTTGGTTGCTGTCATGACACAAAATTGCACCATTTGGGCTCGTTGGAACATGCTGTAAAATGCAAAGATCATGTGAACATTGTATGGCACGGTACTGGAAAATAACAGCGAATTTGTAAACAGAAAGAATAATAACACAAATTTTATTGAATCCGAACAATATTATTACACTAGAGAAAGGGGTAGAAGCAGAATAATGAAATAAATACAGAAAACAGAAAATGACGAAGCCAGAGCTCGTGTTAAAGACGATTTACTTAAAACAGATTTCTATCTGTTTCCTAGGATACGGTGGCTAAAGCAACGATTTGCCGGAGTTTTACTTGCCTGAGATCGCAGAGAGAGTCGAGTTCGAGAGGAGGAGAATGGTTTTCGGTTTATCTTTTCTGTTCGCTAGGGACGGTTTTAAATAGCCATGAAAGTGGAGTGCTGTCCAAGACAGCAATCAACATTAAAACGCATATCAGTTTCCGAATTAAAAATCATTTCCAAAAATAGATAGCGGGTGGAGCAAAAACTGGGTCAGCGCGAACCCGACCGTTTTCGAGTCGCATTCGTGTCCGTTTTCGAGTTGCACCATTTAGTTGTCCTAGGCTATTCAACCATATCATATAACTCATCTAATTATTATATCTACATATAAATAATTAGGTCCAAAGTTAGAAAAAATACATCTTTTTTTCCCTATTTTTTCCAACAAACATGTAGTAAAATGCTTGCTTGTGGAATACCTACTGAAAATGATACAGTTGTGTAAGTTATAAGGAGTTCAGATCTCTTCCATTCCAAAATACAAAAACATCGCCTCACTATCAACAAGTCCTGGTTCCCATTGAAAGTTATCCAAAACTAAACCGTGCTGCCATTGATTCCAAGCTGAATGAACCAGAAAAAAGTGAATTAGGAGTGGTAGGGCTGGTACAAACAGTTAATTGTACTCCCAAAATGCATAAATCACGTACGAAAAATAACCGCATCCAACTTAGCACAAGCCTCCAACATGTAGTGGACCAACTCAACGACC
>JBCNJP010000001.1:2837513-2855330 GCA_039602395.1 Deinandra increscens subsp. villosa
AAAAAGCTATCTAAGTCTATACAAGACAATCATATTTATAGGCTGAAATCACGACTGGCCGAACCTCAGGTTCGGCCAAGCTTCGGCGGCTCCGAACCTGGAGTTCGGCCAAGGTTCGGCCAGACCTAAACTTGTACGTTCCGTCTTGTTCTCGATACTTCACATGACGATCAGGAACCATGTATCAACACACACCATTTTGGTCCTATTGGTAATCATATACATAATTGGGCCTTCATTGGTCCTAAACACAACTTATTGGCCATCATTGGTCCTAAACACAACTTATTGGTTATGTACACACGTTATTGGGACTCATTGGTCCCAACTAACCCTTATTGCCCCTAGACACACCTTTTTGGTCCTATTGGTAATTATATACACAATTGGGCCATCATTGGTCCTAAACATAACTTATTGGCCATCATTGGTCCTAAACACAACTTAATGGCCATCATTGGTCCTAAACACAACTTATTGGTTATGTACACACCTTTTTTAGACTCATTGGTCCCAACTGACCCTTGTTGCCCCTAGACATACCTTTTTGGTCCTATTGGTAATTATTTACACAATTGGGCCATCATTGGTCCTAAACACAACTTATTGGCCATCATTGGTCCTAAACCCAACTTATTGGTTATGTACACACCTTATTGGGACTCATTGGTCCCAACTGACCCTTGTTGCCCATAGACACACCATTTTGGTCCTATTGTTAATTATATACACAATTGGGCCATTATTGGTCCTAAACACAACTTATTGGTCATCATTGGTCCCAAACCCAACTTATTGGACATCACTGGTCCTAAACACAACTTATTGGCCATCATTGGTCCTAAACACAACTTATTGGCCATCATTGGTCTTAAACACAACTTATTGGTTATATATACACCTTATTCTTAAAATATTAATGTTTTAGAGAAGAAGACCAAAACCGGAAGAACTAGAATTCCTTAGGGAGAAGATTTCATCCGGATTGAGAGAAGATGAACAAAAACGGATTAAAATACATTATATTAAATTAAAAATCAACTCATTACATATAATTAATTAGTAATCCCAGAACAATTTTTCAAACCAGAACAATTACTCTTAATTAATCCGGAACCCTAAGAAGGTTAATCATTTCCCACACCAGTAGAAGCTTGAAATCTTCTCTGGTTTCATGTAAGTAGTGATCGAACGCAATGAACAATAGGTCTTCCTTGGTTTGCTTCTCCTCTTCATTCTCTTTACATATCCTGTTGAATGTTTTGATCTTCTGGTCCATGTCTAGCCATTTTGATCTTACGACGCTTGTGTCACGGTATTTGTCACGGTACCGCTCATGGAACTGCTTGTAACGCTTCATAGCATTATGAAACTTTATGTTGACATCCAGCCAAAAGAGAATCGTGTCTTCGTCATTAGGATCACCTAATTGATCGGTAAACATCGACTTAGTTAATTAATATATATAAAAATGTATAACTGATCAAATAATCAAATGATTGGTATAAAGAAAAATTAAGAAACGTACTAAGTAAGGGATGGTTTGTAGGCAACACATAGTCCCTATACTTTACGTCCAACCAAGCTCGGTACAACCACAGTTCTTCCTGCGGGGTCCATTCTTCTGCCATCTTGGAAGAGTATAAATTGGATGGGGACAACGAAGAGTGTGTGAAAGCGGTGGTCTAATTTAATGGTTAATTGATTAACTTGTTTATATAGCGTGGTTGAAGGTTTTGAAATTTAAAAACAAACAACGAAAAAGTGAAATTAGCCGTTACTAGTTACATCACATGTTTGGGTTTTTGAAATTTCAAAAATAAACGGTAAAAAAGTAACGCAACAAGGATTCGAACACAGAACATTTTATGTTAAACTAAAGCGCTTCAACCACCTGAGTAGCACCCTGAGTTAGAAGATACATTTCCCTTTAATCTATTTAAATATGATTCTAACTTGGCCCGCTACATTCTAAAAGAGGCGGGATAAATTAATAAGCGAATTCAATTGAAAATTTCACATATCACTCTCGATTCCCCAATTCCCCGCTCCCCATTTCTCCATTGCTCATTAATCGACAGAATTTTCCCTCCGTCATATTACTTCTTCAATAAATAGGTTCACAGTAAAGATTATTGAAAAGGGTTTTTAGTATTAGCAAAACAATCGTTTTTAATAATCTTTATTGTTGTATCTGTTAGCAAAACAAACATGGATAAGTCTTGGATGCTAACCAGTAGAACCACGAAATCATATACCGATGGAGTTAAATCATTCTTAAAGTTTGCAGTTACAAGTTTGAAAAAGACAGAAATTCCATGTCCCTGTGTTAAATGTCTAAACCATTACTCTTATCATGTTGATGATGTAGATTATCATTTGTTTTCAAAGGGATTCTATCTGACTTATACAACGTGGACTAAACACGGAGAGAAACACGAGCCCGCAGGAGATGAGCTTCACAAGGAATCATCTTTTGATTCCGGAATGCCATTCGATGCATCCGAAATGATAGAAATGGTCAGAGCTACTGAAGAAAATTTCACTGAGGACCATGAGAAGTTTCAAGAACAACTCATGGATGCTGAGAAGCCCCTGTATGAAGGATGGCATACCTTCACAAAGTTATCTACCTTGGTACAACTACTGAACTTGAAGACTAAGCATGGAGGATCAGATAATTTTTTTAATGAACTTTTAGTTTTGCTGAAACAAATGCTACCTGAAGGTAATGAAATTGTGAAAAATACATATGAGGCCAAGAAGATTGTGAAGTCAATGGGTGCAGGGTATACCAAGATACATGTGTGTATCAATGATTGTATTCTTTACAAGAAGGAGAATAAGGACCTAACTGTATGTCCAACTTGTGGTGAGTCCAGGTGGAAGGTGGATGAGAGGACTAAGAAACTATATGACAATACTCCTTCAAAGGTAATGTGGTATTTCCCTATCATTCCAAAATTAAAACGACTATTTCAAGTGAAAACCACAGCGAAAGATCTAAGATGGCATGCCAGCAGTTCCAAAATACACGGTGTGTTACGACACCCATCCGATTCACCGGCATGGAAAGTCATAGATGACAGATATCCCGAAATCGCTAACGATCCTAGAAGTCTTCGTCTTGGTATTTCAACTGATGGGGTCGACGTGAATAGAGGCAATGAAATCACAGTGTGTGGCCGGTTCTATCTGTCATTTACAACCTTCCACCATGGTTGTGTATAAAGAAAGTTCATCATGCTTTCGTTATTAATATCGGGAGCGCCTGGAAACGATATTGATGTGTTTTTGGAACCATTGATTGATGACTTAGAGCTGTTATTTGAGACAGGTATGGAAACATATGATGCGTATGCGCAAGAACAGTTTACTATGCGTGCAGTTGTTTTATGGACAATTAATGATTACCCTGCACTTGGTACACTTTGTGGTTGCCCGTATAGTGGATTCCATGGTTGTGTGGTATGTCGAGAACAAACTAAATGCATTAGGCTTCCTTTCTCAGCTAAGCAGTGTTATGCTGATCACAGAAGATATCTACCATATACGCATGCCTTCCGAAAGCAAACAGAGGCCTTCGATGGTAAACAAGAGTTGAAAGATGCTGTAGTTCCTATGACCGGGGAACAGATATACAACGAAGTTCGACATATCAGGAAGAAATGGGGAAAGGGATTAAGGTGTACTGATTTAGAAATCCCAGAGACCTCAACCGGAAGAGGGGGGAAGATTGATAAGAGAAAAAGAAAGAACAAAGAGAAGCCACCATATTGGAAGAAATTCAATATATGGTTTCGAAGACTTAGATATTGGAGGCATAATAGTGTCCAACATTGCATTGTTTTCATGCATATTGAAAAGAATATGGCTGAGAGTGTGACAACTCGTACTTTCCAGGTATACTTTAATATATTAATTATGTGCAATTAGCTGTAATTCTATGTGCATTAGGCTAATTTGTTTAAATTAGATGCCTTTACGTGCGAACATAGACAATCTAGGTCCGACAACAATTACCCATAATGGAAATCAACCAAAGTCCGCAACTATTCGAAATGGAACTTCAATAACAAGAAAGTACATAAATCTTAATTGGTGGAAACTTTAAATATAAAATGAACATTTTATATTTTCTAACCATTACGTAATGACAAACGTATTTCAAACACGTCGTTTATTCAAACGACCATTTTAAGTCAAACAATAACTTGGTTTTAATTCTTAAACTAATTCAACTTCAAACCATTTATTTTCCTTTCAAACTATTTATTTCCGTCCAATAAATTTCGTCGTACATTTAAACATAACCCGCTCACGTCGAGCAAACGTTTGAGTTTAAATTTGGAGTACATCATTAGTGCACAACAACATAAACACCAAATCATGACAAGTGACATTCTAATTATCCGAAAAACGTCCGCGACAAAACAGTATTTTTATTGTTACATCTACTCGTTTCACGTCAAAAATCCATTTTTCATTCCGGACATCGTTTTCGCACAAACGAAGTTTCATTGGACTCGTAGGACCAAACCGGACTCAACCCGACCCGACACGAGACCCGGTTCGGCCCAGAAGGCCCAATGGGCCTACGGCCCAATTTCTTTTTCTTTTCTTTCTTTTCCTCGGCCCAAGCCTTTCGGCCCATCTTCTCTTCTTTCTCGGCCCGTTAGCCCGGCCCGCCGGCCCACCTCTTTTCCCCTCTCGATTTGGGCCGAAGCCCGATTCTCTTTTCTTTTTCTTTTCGGGCCGAACCCGAGGCCCACTTCTTTCCTTCCTCTTTCCCGGGTTCGAGACCCACCTTCACCATTTCCCCTTTTTTTTTTTACCGGTTCTACTCCTCTCTCTCTCTCTCTCTTTCGGTTCTAACCAAGCCCCTAGCCAACTTCTCTAATGACTAGTCACAAGTAAACAAGTCCTATCCCTTATGTTCCCTTGATATTAAACAAGCTTGTAGTTTAAGTACACTACAAAGCCAAGAACCATTGGGTAATGGTTATGACCACTTACACAAGAAGCATGCTTGTCCCCCATGAGCCACCTATCCTCCCCTCTTGTCCCATCTCTTGGCCGGCCTATACACCTCCCCACCATACTCCTATGTTGCAATTTCCAAGCACAAGTACTTGAGAGCTCAAGAACTTGGTTCAACCTCCTCTTCTCCTTCTTGTTTTCGGCTAGGAACCAACCAAACACCCTCATTTTCGGTTCACATGCAACCGAGACCACACACCACCACCTAACCATCCCTTTTAAACATTTGACCTTCTCATTTCTCATTTAAACATCAAACACAAACACACACTTTTTCTCTCAATCTCTCTCTTTGCTCTCGGCCTAACAACAAACCGCCACCACCACCACTTTTTCACCATCAACCACCACATATTCTAGCTTATAATCCTTCCTTTGATCAAGGTAATCCATCAACAACTTCTATTTCATCATCTTTCTTTCATTATTTCTTCTAATCCTTCAAGAACAACAAATTAATCTTTTGTTTTTCTTGACAAAAAAATCCATGACAAACTCTTGATCTTTCATCACCATTTCCTTTCAAAATCAAGATCAAGGTTGGGTTTGGAGCTAAACTTGGAAGCTAGTTCAACAACCCATTAACGTCATTACCGATCCGGAAAGCTCTAAGTGAGGAAACTTACTTTCTTTGTTTATTTTTCTATAAATCTTTCACATCTTTATGTCACATGTCATGTTCATGAATAAGTCTTGATTTGGTTGTTGTATGACTTGCTAGCAAACATGTATGTTAGTATGGTTATGTGCTTGTGATGGAAACTAGTTATGTTAAAAAGATTATTTGACAAAATATATATATATCTTGTGTTTTGTTAAAAGAATCACTTTAAATGACCAAAATTGGACAAATACTAGTTCTTGTATGTTAAAGATAATTTGGGACACTTAACTTGGTATGAAATGGGGATACAAAATGTCAAAAATCGAATTTCATGAAAAATATAAGTTTTATGAAACTGGGCAGAGATGACACACATTCTGCGTGTCATAAATCTGCTGTCATCTGTGAACTATATGAAACAAGAACACTGAACAGAGATGACACACATATTCTGCGTGTCATAAAACTGCTGTCATATAGAAAAATATACATTTTTCCAAATCTCCAAACACTTGTATTTTGACTTCAAACCAAAACCAAAGTTTACTAAAGGGTGATTTTGAGTCATAAAAGTGTTTACCAAAGATTTAAACATGAAACTTCAAGGAAATAAAAACATGGGATTTTTATGACAAAAATACCATTTATTTTTATAAAAATTAAGTTTAAGACTTTCGACAAGTTGTGACCACTTAGGACTTGTAATGTTTTATTGGGGATGCCAAAGATATTTTTCTAAACATACTAAATAATTCGAGAAGTTAAACACTTGGGAACAAAACGGTTAAATATCGTAACGACGACATTTCGATAAAAATTGTAATTTATTTTCGATTTAGAATTGGGTCTAGTCCAAAACATAAAACATGCTTATTTTGACATATAAAAATATTTTATAAAGTTCAAATGGGGAAAAACATGTTTTATAAACAGACCGGACAAAAACTATAACTTTCGGTTACTCGAAAACGTCGGATTTTACAAGTTAAACTTCTACTAATTAATTTGGCAACTCAAAACCCTAAAACACATTAAAACAAGTCTACTAACAAATCCTAAGTGTTAGGAAAACCTAAAACGTCACAAAACGAGTCGAACCAGTCAAACCGGCGAAACCGGTTAACTGCCGGACGAACCTACACTTAATTTTACCAAAATGTAACTTCGAATATTTTGGAAACATTTCTTCATACTAAAGAAAGATTATATTCATTAATCGAAAAGTCCAAAACCTTACAAATATTTAGTGAATTAAATATTTACGATTTTCCTAAACGTTTAATGGAAAATAATTCATAATATTCAGTATTTATTTTTCAAACGTAATCATTATTTATTTATTCAAATAAATAATAAATTCCATCAACTTCAATACTATTTAATTGACAATAAATAAGTCCTAGGATTTCCATCACCGTCATTGGGTAATAACCAGTCGAGACTTAACCTTGAACATTGAGTGACGTATTCACTAACTCAAGATGGCCAAACCCTAATACGTCATAACACTACTTTGTAGACGTTGCTAGGCTAAGTTCAACCAAACATATCTGACATCCACCTTCAAACAAGTGAGTCTTCACGGCCCCTTTTTCATTTCTGTTTTCTAACTTGGGGGAGAATTCAATGAATGCCTTTCAAACTTCATTTTGTCTGATATTATGATGACTGTAAGACGTACTGATTACATGTTCTTTTCATTTCCCCAATCTGTGTATTCATGTTGATTCATGTTGTATGCCTAAGTCCCACTATTAATTGGATTCAATTAGTTCATTCGAAACGATAGCTTGTGAATAGATCTATTTGGGTTGACGACCCTACTCTGACTTGGTCGCTCCAGTCATGACTCCATGGTTATAGTCAAGGGGTACATTTGTTATTCTTGTCATTCGGTGTTCTTGGGGAAGAACATCAGGAGTGGGTAAACAGTTAGTTTTGAATTCAAGGTTCATGCTCGATCTTTACAACAACAGTGTCAACAAACTAATATCAAGACAAGCCAAACATTTTCAAACATGTTTTCAAACAGTTCAGTGTCATTAAACCTGTGAAACTCACCAACAATTCTGTTGACTCTTTTTATTCTTGAATTCTCAGGTGATTAAAGACTGCAACTCCATGTTTTTCTGTTCTGATCCTGCTTGTCATATCATGGTCTGCCTGCTGTGTGTTCATGCATTTCATTTTGGAGATTTAGACGCATTACGCCTTAGGGTAGTTATGTTTATAAATCTCATGACTTTGTCTTTTGGAAAACTTATCATGTAACCACTACTTTATTTCCGCTGCCACGATTTTAGATGTTTAATTAAATGTTTGAAACTTACGTTTTCAGAAGACAAATGGTTAAATTAAATGTTCATTAGACGTCATCATTCATAACCATGACCATGATGCCAAATCAGTCACATGCCCACATTCAGTCATTTCTCGGGGTGTGACAGAGAGTCTTGTTGGAACTCTGCTCAACCTTCCCGGAAAGACAAAGGATGGACTGAATGCTAGAAAGGATCTGAACTTTTTGGGATTAAGACCAGAGTTGTAGCCTAAATAGAACAAGAATAACATAGTACTTCCTGTAGCGTGTTACACGTTACAAAAAGATGAAAAGGAAAAGTTTTGTGACACGTTGTATAACTTGAAGGTTCCACAAGGCTATTGTTCTAACTTTTCTAGTTTGGTTAGTCTAAAGGACAAGAAACTTGTGGGGCTCAAGTCACATGACTATCATATGTTGATGCAACACTTTCTGCCAATTGCAATTCGGTCAGTCATGCCTGAACCGACAAGATATGTTATTATCAGGCTCTGTTTTTTTTAAATCAATATGCAGCAAAGAGATCAACGTCGAAGAACTAGATAAATTGCAAGCAGATCTTTGTGTCACACTATGCCTTCTTGAGAAATATTTCCTGCCATAATTTTTTGATGTTATGCTTCATTTGACGGTGCACCTTACTAGGGAGGTAAAATTATGTGGCCCAATATGATTTCGATGGATGTATCCATTTAAAAGGTGTATGAAGGTAATTAAGGGCCACGTGAGAAACAAAACTTATCCTGAAGGGTGCATTGCTGAGGAGATTGTAGAAGAAACGATTGAGTTTCTCAGCGAATACCAAAAAAACATCACAACTATTGGTGTTCCAACTAAAAAGCATAGCAGTGCGGATGGAAGTCCTGGGTCAGCTGGGAGATCAGTTGAAGTTTCTCCAGAGCTCCTATCGAAAAACGCATTTATTTATGTTGCTGAATACGGCTGAAATTAAGCATTATATCGAGTAAGTAATTTAGATTATTAACCTTTTTTGATCTTTTTAATTAATTATAAACTTTATAGATAACTTCAATTCATGTCATTTCAGAGAACACATGAAATTTTTGGAAAAGGAACATCCTAGTAGTAGAGTAAATGAGCTGACTAAGAAGCAGAGCACAACATTTGGTAAATGATTACGTAACAAGGTCAGCTAAATTTGCTTATTGTTTTAATTCCGGATGAACTGTAACTTTGTAGAACAACTGACCTGAGTTGTCCGGAACAACTCTATTTTCTATCCGGATGAACTATAACCTTCCTGGTGAACTGAAACTATTTTCTTATTGTTTTAATTCCAGATGAACTGTAACTTTTCTGAACAACTGACCTGAGTTGTCCGGAACAACTCTATTTTCTATCCGGATGAACTATAACCTTCCTGGTGAACTGAAACTATTTTCTTATAGTTTTAATTCCGGATGAACTGTAACTTTCCGGAACAACTGACCTGAGTTGTCCGGAACAACTCTATTTTCTATCCGGATGAACTATAACCTTCCTGGTGAACTGAAAATATTTTCTTATAGTTTTAATTCCGGATGAACTGTAACTTTCCGGAAAAACTGACATGAGTTGTCCGGAACAATTCTATTTTCTATCCGGATGAACTATAACCTTCCTGGTGAACTTAAACCATTTTCTTATAGTTTTAATTCCGGATAAACTGTAACTTTCTGGAACAACTGACCTGAGTTGTCCGGAACAACTTTATTTTATTTTTGGAAGAACTATAACCTTCCTATTCCTAATGAAATCTCCTGATGAACCTACTATGAATTTCAGGTTGAAAAGGAGATGGGGAGTCCCCAGAAACTATATCAGAGACCGTTAGGCGGATTTCACATGGTCCGCACAGAAGCGTGAGGAAATATGGAAGTATATGACATAAATGGCTATTCATTTCATACAAAATCTCGATACGGTAGGGTTTACTAGAATAGCAGGGTTGGTGTAGAGGTAAATGACATGCACATCTCTAACGAGGAACGAGGTATTAACCTGTGGACAAAAACCTTACTATGGGGTTTTAAAAGAGATATGACTACTAGAATACCATATTAAAAGCATCCCTCTATTTATGTGCGACTGGGTTGAGAATACACGTGGGGTCAAAAAAGATAGTCTTGGTTACACTTTAGTCAACCTTAAAAGACTAGGTCACAAAGAGGACCCGTTCATTTTCGCGTCACACGCACGACAGTTGTTTTACGTCAAAGACCAGCTAGGAAAAAAAACTGCATATTGTCTTTATGACACCTCCCAGAAATTACAGAGATTATTATGAAGACGATGCCAATGAAGAATTTAGTATTGTAGTTTTTCCTCACAACAATAATGTATTGCCACCCGTAGATACATGTGACAATGTTTACCATAGAGCTAACTGTACTGGAATGATATTACGTAAAAATGATTAATTGATCATTGTAATGTTTTTGAATTTTAGCAAATTACAGTCTCAACAATATTTGGTTTTTTTCTTTATGTATTCTGGAATATTATGGATCTTAATTTTGAGTCAAGTGTTTTCCTTTTTTTATTATGCCTGCAGGTTGCATTTCTTTGACCAAACCAGAGTCTAGTAAAAGTCAAAAATAAACAAACAAAATCAACTGCTGCTTTAACAAACACAATTACATACATAATCCAAAAGGTATGATTCCATTAATACATTGATCTATAAAATTACAGCTGAAAAACTACTAGCTTAAAAGGGAGAAGAAGCGGCTGAAGAAAAATTAGGTTCGTGGGGCCAAAAGATGTGACAAATTAATCCTTATTTGCTTTCTCACAAGCACTTGCTTCTGATCAAAAGGGAGAAGAAGAGGCTGATGAAAAATCAGGTTCGTGGGGTCAAAAGATGTGACAAATTAATCCCTCTTTGCTTTCTCACAGGCACTTGCTTCTGATCAAAAGGGAGAAGAAGTGGCTGAAGAAATATCAGGGTCATGGGGCAAAAGGGAGAGAAGCACATGAAGAATACAAGTGCTGCAAACCTCAACATGTGCCCTTAATGCTGACTGTTAGAAAATTATACAATAACTTAAAATCTGCTCTCAGTAAAGCATTTGTATGAACCATTAGAGACTCCTCGTCTCCATGGTTGTAAGGGAATAATTTGTGGCTTGTGTATTAAATTTTCACTTGGCGGACTATTTTGAAGGCCTATGTGATAGAATAGGTGAACATTAGTTGGGTTATGGGTATATAGGGTCATTGGGCTATTTTAGATGTGTTTGGGCACAATTAGAAAGTGTTTAGGGGGAGTTTAGTGGGCCTATGAGGTCAAATACGGGAATTAGAGGGATTTTAGGGTTTTGAGAGTGGCTTGTTCTCCAAGTTGGAGAATCTCTATTTAAAGAAAACCCTCCCCTCATTATTAGGTGGTTGGTTTTGTGTTTTCTCAAGGTGTAATCGAAATTCTCTCAAGGAGAATTTCGAATTCTTCAAGTGTGTTGCAACCAAGCTTTAATCAAGTGCTTCTAATCGGTTTGTGTTAATTCGTGTTTTTTGATCATCTTTTCTATAGATTTATTGTTTATGCTTGAATCATCTAGTAACACCGGATTCTGCACGGTTGTTGCTAGACATTGATATCGCGTGAGGAGAGATTTCAATCCTTACAATTGGTATCAGAGCCAAGAAACGCTAGTTTTGAGGCTCTCGCGATATCTGATTCAAGTTTTTGTCAACTAACCGTTTGAGTTTTTGTGGTGTGTTTCGCAGTAGCAAGGTTCGGAAGATTGTTTTTTGCAGGTTTCGGAAAAGGACAGAAGTGTTCGTGACCAACTGTTCGTGTTTTTTTTAGACTTTTCAACCCAGCCAGAGACTTTTCGATCAGCCGGGCTGATCGAAAACCCTTTTCTGTCGCGCCATTTCGATCGGAAAGTCCCCTTGTGACTTTTCGATCAGCCATCTGTCGATCGAAAAGTCCCCTTTGTGACTTTTCGATCAGCCCATTTCGATCGAAAAGTCCCCCCTTGTGACTTTTCGATCAGCCCATTTCGATCGAAAAGTCCCCCTGTGACTTTTCGATCAGAGCATTTCGATCGGAAAGTCCCCATGTGACTTTTCGATCAGCTTCTCTTTTCGATCAGAAAGTCCCCACTGAGACTTTTCGATCCACTGACACTTTTCTATCGAGAAGTCTACTTTTCGACCGACCCCTTTTCCGACCGAAAACCCACTTTCCGATCGAAAACCCACTTTTCGATCCATCCCCTTTTCAATCCGTTCAAGTCTTTCAGTTTGTATTTGATCCAGAAGTTCCATCCAAGAGAAGTTCATGGCATCCATTCTACCAGGTACCACTTCATGCACCAACAGCACTGAGGTATGTTTTAACCCTAAATGTCAAACTATACTTAATGAATCTCAAGACTGGCAACGTAAGTTCTTCAATGAAACATTAAATCGTGAACTGTCTAATAAAGACTCGAGAGAATACAAAGGTAGGACTAAATCATTAAGTGAGAAACTAGAAGCTGCCAAAGTCGACATAAAAAATCTTCAAAGGGATTTGAGTGACAAAACCACATATCTCAAAGTTGCTAATGAAGAGATTGCCACATTAAAATCTGAAGTTGAACAACTTAGAGGTAAACTAGAAACATCTCAAACCAAGGTTGAAAAAAATGATAAAATTGTGTCAGAAATAATGAAGGCTAGCTCTCTTTTCTATAACACGGATGCACGAATGCGACATCTCAAAGCCAACTCTGGTTTGGGTCTCGGTACGGAGGTAAAAGATGAAACGTCCACTCATACAGTACCGATGCCATTGATGCATGAAATGATCCCAGACTATGAGTGTCCAAAGACCTCCTTAGAAGCTAAGGCAGAAATAGAAAAGAAACTTGCTGCTTGTCCCATTAAAATTTCTGCTCCTGTTTCTAACACTACTAACAGTTCTACTTGTTTTGCAGATAAAGGTAATAAAGAAGCAGGGGTGGTGGATAGCAAAGAGTTTTCTGAGAGTTCCCGTTCTAATGATTTTCACAAAAATTTTAATTTTGAAAAACTTGAATCATCTGTTCAGTCTGAGTCCACAACTTCCGGGTTTGTTTTGTTTGCAAAATCGTCTGATTGTGGTGTGTTTACTTTTGGTAAATGTGATGCTAAAGTTGTGAAACCCTTAAGAACTGTTAAAATTTTAAGAAGGGATAAGGGACCACAGGTTGCTGCTCCCAAACTCATAAATGGTGGGGTGTTCAGTGTGAAACCTACTGAAAATAAGAATGACTGTCATGTCATGACCAAAATGTGCAGAAAGTGCGGGACCTTAGACCTCATTATTTTGTCCCGTACCCAGAGATCAATTATGCATATGACCAGTTTAAGCCGGTTCAGCGGGAGTACATTTTAACCACAAAGCCCCAGGTTAAAACTCATTGGATCCACAAAAATTATTCAAAACCAACTTGGATTTCCACTGGGCGTAACCAACCACAGGCTCCCGCTTACCCAAAGAAACAATCTTGCCACGTCTGTGGTAGACCAGGACACGTGGCAAGAAACTGTTTATACCGGCCTTATGAACCCTATTATCCCAAAAGGGTTAATCAGAGACCCAGTCCAAGGACCCAGAAACAAAGTGACCCAACTCCAAGGCCCGATCCATCAAAACCCAAGGTGCAGAAACCCAAGGCTCCTAAGCAACGGTCAAAGACCATTTTTAAAGAAAACAAAGCATCTCAGAAATCTGTGAAAACAGCTTGGAGACCAAAATCTGTTGAATCCCCAAAAACTGTTTTAAAATCTGTTTTCAAAACTGTTTCAAAATCACCTATCCATCCAAATCCAGTTGGTTCAGCTAAATCAAATGGTTGGAGGAAGGATGACAGGTGGAATGTTTCAAAAGTTGTGAACTTGTCTTTCAAGCCTACTGGAGTGTACAAGAAACACTCCAAACAATTTCAAGAAATAAGACTTCAAAATTCTAATAAGAATCCACCGAGAAAACCACAGGTTTTTGGGAAAGAAAATCACAAACCCAGAGATGTCAACAAAAAGGACATTCTCAGTCCATCCAAGGCAGCCACACCCCCAATCCCTGATGTTACCAAGGGAGTGTTTTTAAAAGAAGTTACTTTCATTGATTCATCGGGTCTACCCAGAACCACAATGGCCTGGGTACCTATGGCTAACTGATCTCTCACCTTGTGCAGGAACAGTCAAGGAGGACTTTCATTAACCTTGTTTGCTTGTTTGTGATAGTGATTGTTCCAGGCACAGGAAAGGATGCATCTCTTCACTTCATAACATGCAGATCTTTATGGGGGGTATGTTTCCTTGTGAGAGGTAAATCTGAAAAGATCAGCAGAAAAGGTAACATTATCTGAATTGTTTGTTTCTTCGCTAATTGTTTGTTTCAGAAAATTTTCAAGAGATAAACTTTGAAGGTTAGCTTGGCCAGTTTTAGTAGATATTTAGTAATGTGTCTGTGTGTCAATAATAAAAAAAAATAAAAAATGTGTGTTGATTTTAAAAATCAAAAAAGCAAGGGGAAGAATAGAAAAGATGAAATAGTTGACCCCTCAAAAATTGTGCTTTTTAATTTTTAATCTTTTGTTTGTGTTTGAGAAGGCAGGGAAGTGAAATATTTCCGTTCTCAGAATGACTGACACGCGTAAGACAAAAGTGAAAGACATGATCCAAGGTGATGTTCTCGGTAGGCTCAGTTCCAAAAACAAAGGTATGGGTCACAACACTTAAAGATAAAGTATGTCATTTGACGGGAAACACACACTTAGGTTAAGTGCTTGTTCTATTTGACTGCGAAATTGTTCCCGATACACACGCCGGACTCCAAAGTGTTGAATCGAAAATCTCAAAAAGTCGGTGTCCCCTCTGTTTTGTGTGAGCAAAGATCTGGGGATGTCAAAGCCGTCAGTCAAGTCTTGCCTTTGCTTTGCGTGAGCAATGACCTGGTGTAGAATGGTTGACGTGTTAATCAGATTTTCCTCTGTTTTGCGTAAGCAAAGACCTGGCTAGTCTAGATTAACGTGCTTGCAGATCACTGTATATAGTTTACACCCCAAAAGATGCCAATGTGCACAACAAAAGAGACCCTCTAGCGTCCAAAACCCTTTAGCCCTGACTTTGTGACTAGGCTTATGTGTTTGATGAAAGGTTACCACCTGACTGATAAACGCATCTGAGTTGAAATCATACAAGTCTTTGTATATTATCCCTATCTCTTTTATGATCTGTTCTTTCTCTTCTCAACCAAGTCTCAAGAAAAGATTCAAAACTCTGGATATGGGAATGTGAAAATATGTGGTAGGGAATGATCAAGCTTGATAGACTGCACATATTAATTACCTAGGATTTGTGTGTGATTGTCAGATGTTCATAATTAATGAACCTAAAAGATAAATAAGTGACAAACAGCCGGGAAAATGATGAACATGGGTTTAAGAAGGACCAATATACTGGCAATCGCCTGGACGTGTTCGAGTAACATATGCTGAAAAGGGTTCCTCAGTTCAGACAAAGACGGTTTGATCCCAAAATAAAACCTTCTCGTTTAGTAATTTGTTATGTTTGTTTTGTTTCTTTTTTGTTATCTTAAGTTTATGAATTGGCTAGGTTGATTTGAGAAGTTTAAATAATTTTTTATGGGTTTGACCCTCCCTCAGAGTCTCAGGGGGAGATAATGAAAAGAGTCCTCGGGTTCAGGGGAAGTTGTTTGGTTAAGTAATGCTAACCCGATAACCAGTCATCATTGTCTGGTTAGTGTTTGTTCCATGTTGTGCTTGACAGATTAAGTGAAAAAAAAAACAACTCATGGACAAGAAAAATCAAGGACTCGGTTGATAAAAGCAAGAACTCTGCTGCTGATCAAGTCGAAGAACCAGCCGGAAAAGGACTTACCCTATGCTTAAGGGAAGTTTGTTGGTTGTTCAAGAAAAGCTTCCAAAGACTCAAAAGACACTGTTCACGAGTTGAGGGGAAGCTAAATGCCGTCAGTTCAAAGATCTACAATCAAGAATGCCAAGATAGAGGTTTTGAAAATTTAACCTCTGAAGTTACTGGCAAGTCAAGACAGTTACTGATGATTCAGCAAGGACTCAACAGTTTTCAAGAAGGAGCAAGTATTTGAGAAAACTCCTCTCATTACATGTTCGTCATTTGAAGTCCAAGCTAATGCTGATTGAGAGAACACTCCCTAAAGTCATTTGTTGTTGTCCAATGAAGATTGTTAAAGAAAGGAATCTTCACCAACCCATGCTCAAGCCAAGGAGAAGACTACAAGTTCTGAAGATTGAAAGTAGAAGACATTTAATATCACAAGCCAAGGGGAAGATTGTAAGGGAATAATTTGTGGCTTCTGTATTAAATATTCACTTGGCGGACTATTTTGAAGGCCTATGTGATAGAATAGGTGAAAATTAGTTGGGTTATGCGTATATAGGGTCATTGGGCCATTTTAGATGTGTTTGGGCTCAATTAGAAAATGTTTAGGGGAGTTTAGTGGGCCTATGAGGTCAAATACGGGAATTAGAGGGATTTTAGGGTTTTGAGAGTGGCTTGTTCTCCAAGTTGGAGAATCTCTATTTAAAGAAAACCCTCCCCTCATTATTAGGTGGTTGGTTTTGTGTTTTCTCAAGGTGTAATCGAAATTCTCTCAAGGAGAATTTTGAATTCTTCAAGTGTGTTACAACCAAGCTTTAATCAAGTGCTTCTAATCGGTTTGTGTTAATTCGTGTTTTTTGATCATCTTTTCTATAGATTTATTGTTTATGCTTGAATCATCTAGTAACACCGGATTCCGCACGGTTGTTGCTAGACATTGTATCGCGTGAGGAGAGATTTCGATCCTTACAATGGTTTCCACAATAACTTAAAATCTGCTCCCAGGAGATACGGAGTGCAATCTTTCCCTGCACAAGAAAAAAATACCAAATCTGAGACGCAAATTTCAATCGAACTTCAGTGGTGAAGATGATAACTTACCGTTTTCCACTTACAGATGACGACAATTCCACATTTTTTGCCGGCGATGATGGATGAAAAGCAGAGAGAGAGACTGGGAGAAAAGGCGCATAGTGGAGATGATGATGAATACTGATAGAGAGATAAGTATGTATCGATATTTGAGGGGCGTGGTTAATGGAGATTTGAACGATAGGTAATTGAAAAAGTAAATGAAAAAATAATGATTACAAGCGCCATCGACCATTGGTCTTCTTTTAGCCACCCAAAATTAATTATGAGTGACCATTTGTCATAATTTGTCACGCAAACAATGTTTAATATGAGTGGTCATATCACAAGATAATCAAACATGATAAACATATATAACCATCATATATATTTAATTCTAACTACTAATAACAAAATAAACATATAAAATATTGTTCTTAATTTGTCCATAAACATATACATCAATTAATTAATAATCTTAAACACTGCAATCTTCGGATATGTATCTTGAACTTGCATCGTCATCATCATCATCACGCCTTTCTTCATTCCGACCTCTGTTTGCAGGATCTTGAACCCAATCGGCCACCGTATCCTTCACCTTTTGTTGATTTCATTCCCGGAATCATTCCCATCTTTGTTAATCAGGGGAATTTCACTCAATTTTTTGAGAAAGTCCATATCATGAGATCCCATAATTTCATTCACAGAAAAAATTGTACTCTCTTCTGTTTTCATGTATTTCACTTCAATCTGGTTAGTAGAACTTAAATACTCCCATGATTGGACAATTTCATCTTCATCTTTTTCATCTTCTTTAACGTCTTCATCTTCTTCATCTTCTTCAGATACAAATTCATTGAATTTTGTATCAAGGACATAGAATAATTTTGTTGCCTCAACAGAGTAGGCAAAACAATCA
>JBCNJP010000001.1:2855830-2910092 GCA_039602395.1 Deinandra increscens subsp. villosa
TAAGCAATGGCACCAAAAGTTTGACCATATCATGCTTGACAACAGATTCAAAATAAATGAGTGCGACAAGTGTGTCTATGCGAAGGACACAACTAGAGGTTATGTGATTCTACGTCTCTATGTAAATGACATGCTTATTGTTCCGAGTGATAATAAGATGGTCAAAGATACTAAAGACATGTTGAAAGCGAGATTTGACATGAAAGACATGGGGATTGTAGATGTGATACTTGGTGTAAAAATCATCAGAACCCCAAATGGTATTGTCTTGAGTCAATCTCACTATGTGGACAAAATCCTTAAGAAGTTCAACGCAGGAGATAAAAGTGTGTCTCAAACTCTGGTTGATACTACCCTTCATCTTGCTAAGAATAGAGGAAAAGGGGTTGCTCAATTGAAGTACTCAAGGGTGATTGGCAGTCTAATGTATCTTATGACATGTACCAGACCAGATTTGGCTTATGCTGTGAGCAGACTAAGCCGGTACATGAGTAATCCATGCGCGGTAGATTGGAGAGCAATGATTCATTTACTAAGGTACTTAAGATACACGAGAGACTATGGACTACATTGTACCCGAGATCCAGCAGTTATCGAAGGATACTGCGATGCGAATTGGATTTCGGATATGAAGGATTCCAAATCAACAATGGAATCTGAGTTTATCTCCTTAGATAAATCTAGTGAAGATGCGGAATGGCTACGTCAATTTGTGGAAGAAATTCCAAGGTGGCCTATCCCAATGACGGCTATTTGCCTACATTTTGACAGTAAATCGGCAATTAGGCGCGCCCAGTCCATGATGTACAATGGCAAATCAAGGCACATTAGACATAGACATAATACGGTATGACAACTAATCTCTATCGAAGTTATCTCAATTGACTATGTGAAGTCAAAGGATAACACTATGGATCCGTTTACAAAAGGCTTAAGCAAAGAGTTAGTTTTGAAGTCGTCAAGGGGAATGGGACTAAAGCCTATTGGGTTGAAAGCTGATGCGACGGAAAACCTAACCTATGAATATGGATATCCCAGGCTCTAGGTTCAATAGGGCAACCTAATCGCATTAGCTAAGGTCATTGTGGGGGAGTACCCCAAAAATCTTAAAAGGGTGTTGTGTACTTCCTAGTCCATTCCTATTACCAAACAGTGAGATATGTGAGGTTAAGCATACAATGGTCAATAAATTTGTGTAAGTCATATATGATTTTGAGTGAATCATAATACCAATGCTTTTAATGATTGTGGTAATCACCTATGCAAGAGAGAAGTGTGGTCGCTTCGAATGGATTTGTTGGGCACAAATCCTAGAGCTCTAGCAGAACCAGGCAAGTGTTCCAGGACCATGATTGGACACGACAATGAGGGCTAACCAAGTTAGGGAAAGTATTGTGTGTATAATAACGGTAACACAAACGGTCGGTTGGTTCAAAGACATCGCGCCTACCATTTTCTTTCATTCAAACATTTTATTTTTCTTATAAATTTGTCTCTGTATTTATTTTATTGTATTATAGTTTCCCTTCAATTCATTTCCTTGTAATCTTTATTCTTTATTTGTATTATACTTTATTTCCGTGTAATATTTTTTCATTTCCTTGTAATTGTAATAGGAGTAGATCAATTCTTTTTTAATTTTATTGTAATTGATTAGTTTTATTTCTTTTGTTGTAATCGTACTTAAATAAAATATTTATTTTATTATAATTTTATGAACGGTTTTCCTACAAAGTTGAGATGGGAAAACACCAAAATTTAAGAGTCGAGTCTGAAAGGTCTCCATATGTTTCGAGTTGAAAATGAGATACTTCTTGGTTAAGGGTGAAAATGAGTTAAGGATAACTCCGACATCTTGAGGGTGCGAAGTGATAAGGCGACTTTATAATTGGAGTAGCACCAGACGTAAGGTCTAGGCGGAAGTCAACTTAGCGAACAGCAGGAAGACCCGGTATGTGTTTACTAAATGACTGGGATGTCTTCGATTCCACTTTCATATTCACGAACATCCATGATTCTTTCCATGGATGCCACATACTCGTTGCGTAAGTACTCGTGGGTTTTGATAAGAACATGAGTCTAAACGCACTTGATGGTTTATCGGCATGATGAGTAACCAGGACTTGGCCGTCCGGACGAGGGATACAATTTATTTTACCAAAGCAAACGGGTTATGCGTGGTGTCGAGGCAGCCAATCCATGCCAATGGTGATGTCGAAACTACGAGAATATAAGGATATGAGGTTAATGGGGGTGAGTGTTTTCACCAACGTTTAAGGCGCAGTGGAGGTTAATAAAATCGAGCGCCATTTATTTTCCACCCGCCAACCCAAAAGTAATGGTTCAAATTTTAAAATGGCATAACTCAAATCCTATTACATAAAAAAAAATGAGAGTAAGCATGATAAGCATAGTGTGAACAATTAATCAAACATCATCTAAAACATAAATAGATAAAGTCTTTAAATCACGGCTAAAGCAAGCGATTTCCCCGCGCATCATCTTGAATTTATTCAAACCGTACCGGTTTCAAGAGTTCAGGTAGGGGCTCCATGGTTAGAATTGTTTGCTGGAGGATTAGAAGCATTGGCAATAGCCCGTCTAGGGCATGCATTGCTGAAATGACCATGGTCCCCGCATATAGCAAGCTCGAACCTATACATGAACAGTACGAGTTTGTGTGATAATGGGCTGCGTGGGCATTTGGATCGCTGGTTGGGCCATCAGAGGTTGCGCTCGAGCGGGTTGGCGATAAGTGTTGGTAAGATCACCGAAACGACCACAATTGAGGCATTGCTAACAAGGAACATGGTTAGGGCGATGGCGCTTGCAAGTGTTCCACATAGGATGGGTCCCAGTATAAAGCCTTTCCGCAGGTGGTGTAACGGGGGCCATTTGAGTGACAGGAGCAACAAGAATAGCAGTCACAGCAGGAGTTGCAGTCATAGCATAATTCTTCCATTTTCTCTTCTTATTGCTTGCATCAGTGGTAGAGGATTCAATCTTCACCTCCTTTCCAGTCTCATATTTAATCTCCGTCTTAGAACCCTTCCTAGTTAACGACCTCACCTTCACATGATTTTCAGTCAATCTCCCTGCAAGGTTAATCGCATCACATAGAGTCTCAGGCTTGCTTCCCCATACAGTATCTTAGATGATCATTGGAAGTCTACTGATGTTTTGCTCAATACATCTATACTCTGGAGTAACGATGTCAGGCACTATCAGCTTTAACTCATGGAACCACTCATTATAGGCGTGGTTTCCACCATTCTGCTGCTTCATGTTATGAAATTCGTCTTCTAGTTTCTTCATTTCTCTCCTAGTGTAGTATTTTTCCCTCATAGAAGTCTTGAGTTGATCCCAAGTCATGGCTTGGACAGCAACTTCGCCACGAGTCCTCTTCTCGTTGTTCCACCAGGTGAGTGCACCCTTAGTCAGGGCACTGGTGGAATGACGAACCTTCAAGTTGTCTGGGCAGTCACTGTTATTAAATGTATTTTCCATTCCTTCGAACAATTAAATTAAACCAACGGGGGCTTTAGAATCATTAAACTTTGGAGGATTGCACGAATTGAAGTGATTGAAAGCGCAAGCGGGATTAGTAGCGGCACCATTATAAACGGGGTTAGTATTGAGGGCTTGTTGAATTTGGACCATCATGTTAGGAGTGACAATTGCCATTTGCTGAGCGATTTGTCGAGCCATCCTATGATCATTGCGATTGTTGCGAGCCATGCTAAAGAGAAAGAGAACATTTTATGTGTCGAGGGTTATGACATGATTGATGATCAATTTGAGAATATGAGGGAGCATTATGTGAAAACATGCGAATTCGAGAATCATGAGTGTGTAGAACCAAATAAGGCATGAACTATCGAGCATCATCGAAAACATTAAATTTACAATATCGTATAAAACAAGAAATCATGATACTTTGTAAAACATAATGGAATGGTTCTCATCTCTCGATTGGGAAACTACAACCATGACTAATCAGAGTTAATTGTAGCTTCTAGTAGTATTTGTTGTAACATGCTTTGGCCTAATAGGTTCCAACATTCTTGCCAAGAGTTCCCAGGTAGGCATCCAGGTCCCACTATAGGTTAGGATTTATATGTAATGTCAGACCTGGACGAATCCCCCGGCTAAGGTGTCTCCCCCTTCTAGTTACTACATGCCCTGCTAGAAACCTAACTCCGACAAGAATGCAAAAAATCAAGAAAAACAAATCCTAAGATGGCACGTAAGGCACCATTTCTAAGGAATGAGGCTAGGAAGCCTAAAGAGATTTATGTACGCGTGTGTGATATGTGTTAGGAATTGAGAAAGAAATCTAAACAAGTAAGACTAAGAAGCACCTAATGGACATAACAATATATATAGGTAATACTAAGCATGAGGTACTCATACGGGATGCCTAAGCCAATAGTCTAGGTCAAACCATTTCTAAAAACCTGGATCACTATAGTCGTAGCTCTGATAACAATCTGTCACACCCCAACTGACAGCGAAATATGTCGGGGCGTGAGGATTATCTAGGTGCAAACAACACGAATAAAATAGTTGCGACAATTCTTAATCAACCCATTCCATTAATAAATAACAATAACGCAATAACTCAAACAACATATACAAACATAAAGATCAATTTTAAAGGTCACAAACTAAGTCCCATGCATCCTAAATGTCCACATATAGTCCATCACATCAAGAACCTTTTTCCCGCAATATGTACATAGTAAAGAGTCAACTACAAAGTAGTTGGTGAGTAAATATAGGTATCATGCATACATAAGTAAAAAATATGCGATCTAAGTGTTAAGTGGTAGTTCATAAGCATGATAAACAAGTAATGAAATAAAGCAAACAACAGAGCATAAACCAACCCTTGACAATTAGGTTTCCAATCACCCATGGAGAACGCATTCTCATTTTAACGGTTGGTTGTCAACCAATAGGTCAATTATTGTTACCCTAACTTTTTACAATTATTGTTACGAGTAAGGCAGAGTAAGAGGTAGAGGTAGATTACAACACAACAATAAATCACACAAGTTCACATACTAGGATTTACACATAACAAACAAAGAGTCGCAGATGATTTTTGAGTAAAATATATATAGAATGATCGTGGTTGAGATAATGTACATGTTACACCCCGAAAACAAATAAATAAAAAGGGGCTATGAATACTCACATGAATATGAGGTTAAGAATTGAATGATAGCACCGAAAGCTAATGAATAGCTAATCCCGAGATTACCCTAATCGAAATGCATAGGCTAAATGAATACAAGGAAGCGAAATCACTAAATTCTATGTTCATGTGTAACTGGGGAATTGTGTTTAATGTGTTAAAAGTATTTAATTGAATTGTGTCAACACTTTAGATATCTTGAACATGCTTTGGCCTATAGGTTAGGACACTCTCACCAAGGAGTCCCAAGTAAGCATCCAGGTCCGACGGTAGGTTTGGATTTATACGCAAAACTTACGTTGACAGAGACCCTAACTATCGGTGTTTTCACCCTTCCTTTTAGTACATGTTCAAATCGTATCAAATGTTAATACGAAAACATTTATTGAATTAATTGTCATGTTTGGGACTTAAGTGTAATTTTATAGAAATTAGTTACTAAAACTTTATCTGTAAAATTTAGAATAAATTGAACTTAGGTTTCTTATATTGTAAATCCTAAACAATAGGGTCAGAATTAAAAATATGATAAGTTCCCTTAAATGATAAAATCTACCCTAAATTTTTCATAGTTGCAAAAATAACCCAAAAGTTTACAAAATTGCCTATTTAACCAAAACTATGATTTCTAACCTAGTTAAACATGTTTATGAATAGTACAGATCAGAATCCTATATTTAAACCATTACCAAAACATCTGAATAAAAAATTATGCAAGAAAAGTCTTGATTTAAACGGGCCGTTTGATTAAGCTTCAAACTTTATCATCAAAAATAGGTTTTGATGCATTAGAAACATTATAATAAAATTATATAATCATTTAGAATGACTAATGATCAGTAGTTCATTGATTAGTTTGATTTATGAAGAAATTCCCAATTATATATATTGAACATACTTTTGACTTTTTGAAGGGAGCTTCAAAATCAAAAACCGATAGTAGGTTTTTGAAGTACACATAAAATAGAAGAAGTTTCATGAAGAAACTTACTTGAGAAAGTCAAAGGAAGATTGAGAAATTGGATGGTCAAAGTTCGACCCGTTGACTTTGGAATTTCTTATCGAGGGATTTTAGATGAACTTGAGAATTGGGAATCCTCAAGTAATGTCCCAGAAGTGGTTTAGGTAGGTATTTAGTGGAGGGTCCATATTGAAGTTGAATTGATGAAGATTAGGATAAATAAAGTTTGTATAAATAATTTAATGATTTAATTTGAGCAATTTTGATTAATCCCAATCAAATTAGGATGTGATTATGAGTTCTAGATGTTTCCTTCGTTGTTATAGGTGAGATAGGATCAAAATCCATGTTTAATTTGAGTTAAAAACGTGATTAGGATAAGCCAAAGTTTAAAAAAACTCAATAAATACGAGTTCAGCGATTTCTGTCATCTGAGCTGTTTATGACACGTGCAAAAGCGTGTCATAAATTCCTTATATATATATATATATATATATATATATATATATATGAGAGAGTGTTGAAATGTTGAATTTTAAGAAATGTACAAGAGGGGAAGCATATTGTACAAGTTAACAAAGCATCACTCTTAAAACTAAACATGGTTAGTCGGACGGGTCTTCTATATCCGAATCCTTAGACCTGGTGACTCGCACGTATGCGTCCTCTATTCTTTGACCTAATCCGACCTCTCTTGCTCCTTCCCAATTTCCAGACAACGCGCGTATGCGTTTTTCAAAACCAGACAACGACGACTCTTGCTCCTTCCCTATTTCCGGTATGCTCTCAGTCGGCTTTCTCTTTTTTTCTTTTACAAACTCCTAGTCTGATCATACTTGGTTTATGGGATGCTGCTGCCAGGTTTAATATTTAGTGATCCTAAGTGAATTTAGATTTGCAGTATTGTTATATCATGTTTGCTTAGATTTGCATCTTGTGTAATCAATTTAGTCTATATCTACCTGGTTTTTGGAAGTTCTTTTGATTTTTGATATTTTGTGTGTTTCCCATTGTCTCAGGTTTTTGGAAGTGGCTCTTTAGGGTGTGACCTCTATGAGTCTCTTTTTAACTTTTATATGTTGGCCGTAAAAGATTGTACCAAGTGGATCTAATATAACTTTTGGTTACAACTGGACTTCACATGAGTTATTGTGTGTGGGTTAGAGTTTAGATATTATTAACCCTTAAAAGGTTGTACCAAGTTGAGTATGTTGAGTATGTTGGACTAATTGGACTTATAAAGTTTTTGAAACCTTTAATTGGTTTTTCTACGGATCGGGTGTTTTTTTAAAGATTTTCCTATTTTTAATTTTGGTATTAACCTATAACAAAAACAGATGTCAATCTTCTTTATGGCAAAACAGTTCATAACTATGGATGACTTCTTCTTCTTGCAGCGTATTTAAACCTTCTTAATATGCTCTATATCAGTTACTTTGAAGGAATGATTTGGTCAACCATGGGTTTTTGTAGTTGAGCTTTTTATTTGTTTGTATTTTTCTTGACCCTTTTTGTGTTTGATTCACTTAACGCATGTGGTTGTGTCTTTTTTTTTTTAAGTTTGATCTTTAATTTTTGTTGAGAATGATTTGGTGAATCAATGTTGACTCCTTTTTTGCTAGATACATCTGACTGATTTACACAATTACACCTTATTTGTATATTGGGGTTATCATTTTGTCATTGCTAATTTTTCCCTATTTTTCATGTTATCTATGCCTTTGCTTCATTTCCTTCTTTTTTTCCTCCTTATTTGTTTTTTCGGGCTTTCTTTTGGTTATGAGATGCGTTCTTAATATTTATGTTAGTGGTTTCTTTTTTCAATTTGAAAGAACTCGGTAATTTTCTCTGTGATTACAGGTTCTGGTTAGTTTGCAGTTGTGAAGATGCTTACTTTGGATTGGAACTTATTGCATTTCCCTTCTAAGTTATGTGCTCATTATATGGTGCTATGTTAGGATTGTTACTTTTGTTTAGTTGAAGAAATTATTTTAGATGTATGCTTCTGATTATGTTGCCTAGAGATTTTGTTAAAGTATTGTTTGGTGGCCTTTTTAACCTTTCATAGTTTTGTTGGTCTTTATGGAAAAATATTATGAAAAGAAGTACTCACTTGGTTCTTTGTTTGCACTTAAATCTGAGAAATATTACATTCAGTAACTAGATGACCATATTTTAAACTGATATAGAGGTACACATGTTTGTATACTCTAGCCAACTTTGATAGTTTTTTAGATTCTTTGAGGTTATATAAAGTTCATTATTTTTCAAAGATTTTGGTATTGTAACAAGTATTATTTGCAGTGATTATTATTTTTGTTAAATACGAATATGATATTCATGTTTTATTTGTTCTACCAGGTGTACAGGTTTGTTCTAATCTCTCCATTCCCTAACTTGAGGTAATATTCTATTCTTTTCTCATCATTTATTTCAATTTATTTTGGAATCACATAGATATTTTAGTTTGTTTAATGTTTTTTTTTTCATTTGGTTTTATCTTTTTATTTTGTTTTGCGGAAATTATCAATTGATGATTAATTTATGCCAATTAAGTTCTCCCGTTCTTAGGTTTGATTCATTTATTTTGCTAGACTAAGTGTTAGGTTTTACCATCTACCCGGCCGCTCGCGGAGGTGGATTTTTCCTTGAATAAGCTTAACTGGTGTAAATAGTCCCCGGGTTTTCCGGGGCATTCGTTGACCGTTCAAAGAAAAAGTGTTAGGTTATGTATTGTAACTCACCTAATCACTACTAATTTTGTTTAGTTTGATTTGTGTCACACCCCCCAAAAATCCCACGCGCGACAACGCGCCACAGGGAGCTTTACAAACCAGGATCGAACACATTAGTCATACGAACAGTCTATATTCAATGTAATTTAAACCAAAGTAAATGCGTTTTAAAATGCGGAAGCGTAAATGACAAAAGTTGTAATCAATGTTCAAGCGCCAAAACATGCGCCAACCAAAAGATAATTAGTTTTGAAAAGTATTAAAGTCTAATATGCATGCATGACAATAATAATCCTTAAGTGGTGCATCCTAGCTCGTGGCAGACAATCCAGTTTAACGACCTGAGAAATAACACGCTAAAAAGTGTCAACACAAAGGTTGGTGAGTTCATAGGTTTAACAGTTCAGTAACATTTCAAGTTCAGTTTAAGATTGATCGTTCAATAACGTCAAGTTGTAAGAGCATAATCACTAATATATATCAAATAGCTAGCTAGGCTATATACATGAAACTTCGCACATTGATGGTCACCGAAGCTAACAGTTGTTTATAGTTTGCCTTGTTGTGTTTAGGACGAATATAACACCCGTTCGGTATCCAATCGTGCCAGAGCGACTGACCCGGGTGGGGTTTATCAGATCCAGTAGTACTACAATATATTTCTTGCTATCGTCATTAATTCTAACGGTACCATAATAAGGACATTGTTGTATCAGTGTGCTACGAGTACTTCATGTGATATATAAAAGTCTAATTATCTCATTTGTATAAGTCATGCATGTTAATCTCCCCCAACAGGATTAAAAGTAGTAAAATGGGGTCGTGAAACTCACCTTAGGTTGCTCAGCAAAGTTTCCAAATAAACAGTTAATTCAAGTAGCAAGAACGAGTCTTGTGCAAGCAATCAATCACCTCGAGTCGGGAATGAGAGAGGAGAAGAATAGGAGAGGGAGGAAATGGGAAAGGGTTGGAATGATTGATAGAGGGTCGAATTATTGCTAGTGGTTGAGGTTCGTAACTGGCCAAATTGAATCGGAGAGTTAATTGCGATTTCAATTTCTCGGAGCGTATGGTCGTCGCCGGTTACGTCTGCCTTCACAGCCCACTTTGTGTAAATGAAAGCATTAGTCCCTCAAGACTTAAAAGGTGGGTGTATTTAGTTTAGACAATTACAGGAACTATCCCCACACTTTATTAAATAGAGTAAAGTTTAGGAAAATAGCAGAAAGGGTCCCTCAAGTTATAAAATGATAACAGTGCTTGACGGAGATAACGGAAAGAGAGAAAAATCATAATGATTAAACGATGAATCTACGAAGAACGTCAAAATATATAGTTGTATAACATTTATAAGAAACATAAATCATAGGATAACAATCCTTAATTATCCATTTAAATTCTCATAAAATCATAGACTTTAAACCTATAACTTATATATATTTAAGTCACATAAAGCCATGAATAATAGCTTGTAATTAAATCATTAGGTTACATAAAATCATAAATATGATTGAGATCATATATACATATGCGTATGTATTACTTAAAAGGATATATATATAAATATATCACACAAAAGTAAAGGTTTAATTATTACATAAATGAAATAACGTCACATGAAATCATAATTTATGATTTACATAAAATCCAGAATATCAAATGTCTAGACTTAAGTGCATGCTCGTATAGTGATGATTACACAAAACCCTAATTGCTAAAGTCAACGCAGATAAGCACATAAATGTTCACACAACATTTAATACGTTTTACGTTCAGTTAATGCCAAAAAATGATCTAAAAAGTCGGATTGTCACAGTATCCCCTTGTTGAAGAATTTTCGTCCTCGAAAATTGCGTAACGTGGTAAAAGTTAATGAGCTAGACACAATGAAAAAGAAAGAAAAAAAATTCTCAGTCGTCACATCATCCCCTTGTTGAAGAATCTTCGTCCGTGAAAATTAAACCAGTACCTGAACTAGACGAAGGCCGATTCTTGAATAGTCGGGGATATTTCTTCATCATCTGATCTTCGCGTTCCCACGTGAATTCAGGACCATTTCTCGAGTTCCAATGAACTTTAACGATTAGGATCTTGCTACGTTTTAATTGTTTAACTTCCCGGTCCATAATTTCTACTGGTTCTTCGATAAATCGAAGTTGTTCGTCCACATGCAACTCCTCGAGTGGAGTGATTAATGTCTCATCTGCTAAACATTTCTTTAAATTCGATACGTGGAAGACATTATGTACCCCACTTAACTCTTCTGGCAAGTTTAGTTCATAAGCTGATAGACCAATTCTCTTAACAATCTCGAATAGCCCAATGTATCTCGGGTTTAACTTACCACGTTTACTAAAACATACTACACCTTTCCAGGGTGAGACCTTTAACAAGACCTTGTCTCCTTCCTTAAATTCCAAAGGTCTTCTCTGTTTATCGGCATAACTTTTCTGTCTATCTCGTGTGTCTGCCATACGATTACGAATTTGCACGATTTTCTCTGTTGTTTCGAGTACCAACTCAGGACCTGTGAGTTGACTGTCACCAACTTCCGCCCAATAGAGAGGTGATCTACAGTTTCGCCCGTAAAGTGCTTCAAACGGAGCTACACCAATACTGGTGTGATAACTGTTGTTAGGGTAATTGTAATGGTGTGGGAGAGGGGCCTCATCCCGAGCTCGGGATCGTGGGAGGCTCGGGAACACCAGAAAAATCGCCTCGGGCTCGGTACTCGGGATCATCCCACGGGAGTGGGTTACCGAGCTTCAAAAGCTTGGGAAAGGAGGGACAAGACCGTTGGAGGTGGGTCCCACACCCCCCCAACGGCTATTTTTCGATTTTAAAAAAAAAAAAAATTTTTTCAAAATTTAATTAATTTAACCCCTTTAAATACCTCCATTCCCCCTACCTTTTTTATACAATTCTCTCTACATTCTCCCACACTTCTCTACAATTCTCCCATATTTTTTATTTTTTCAACCAAAATGTCTTTTTCTTCCGACGATTCCTCCGGTGAAGATGCGGTTTTTTTCGCAAGGTTAATGTTCGAGAAAGCTAAAGAAGAAGAAGAAGGCGAAAGTTCGAAGCCATATTTAAACCGCAAATCAATCAAAAGAGAACGCCAAGAAGCTCATGATCGACTCTTTAACAACTATTTTAAGGAAGGAGCTTTATTCGAAGATAAGTTCCATCGTCGTTTTCGTATGAATAAAAGTCTTTTTCTACGTATTGTTAACGATTTGGAAACAAATTATAAATATTTTCAATTAAGGTGGGATGCAAGGGGTAGGATGGGGTTAAGTCCTTTGCAAAAATGTGTTGCCGCTATTAGGCAACTAGCTTATGGTGTTTCATCCGATGCGTTTGACGAGTATTTGCACATCGGAGAGAAAACCGCAAATGTGTGTCTTAGTAAATTTTGCAAATATATTCGTGTTTTGTATCAAGAAAAGTATATGCGTCGACCAACGTGGGGTGATGTTATGCACCTCTACGATTTTCATGAACAAAAACATGGTTTTCCCGGCATGCTCGGTAGTATTGATTGCATGCATTGGGAGTGGTCGGCTTGTCCTAACGCATGGCGCGGCCAATTCCACCGTGGTGATCATGCACGACCAACCATAATGCTAGAGGCGGTTGCATCACAAGACTTGTGGTTTTGGCATGCATATTTTGGAGTCGCTGGTTCAAACAACGATTTAAATGTACTTCAACAGTCAAACTTGTTGAATAATCTGATTAGTGGTAAGGCACCCGAGTCTTCATTTGAAGTAAATGGCACCCATTATGAACATGGATATTATCTTGCCGATGGCATATATCCAGAATATTCAGTGTTTGCAAAGACTCTAACGGCTCCAACAACTGAAAAAAGAAAAAGGTACGCTAACGCACAAGAAGCGGCGAGGAAAGATGTTGAACGGGCGTTCGCATGTTTGAAGAAGAAATGGAAGATCATCGAAAACCCGGCGAGGGGAAGACGCATCGAAAGAATTACAAACATCATATATGCTTGCATGATTTTGCATAATATGATTAGGGAGGATGAGGGGTTTGCAATCTGCCCATACGAACCCGATGAAGTTCAACAAACGAACGAGGAACCATCGCAAAATATTATCGATGAAAATGTTCAGAAAATTCGTAATCAAGATACACATCAGAGTCTACGATCCGATTTGATCGAGCACATCGATCGTGTTTGGGAAGTCATACCGCCCCACCCCGAGGAGGATTCCGATGAAGAAGACGAAAGCGACCCCGACGAGTTTTAAGTATTGTAATTTAATTTCCATGAATTGTAATCTTTTTTTATTTATTTAAATGAAGTTTTTATTTTAGTTTAGTTATTATTTAATTTTCTTGAATAAAAAAATATAAAAAAAAAAGTGCTTGGGATCATGGGATTGTGGGAGAGGTATTACAACCAAAAGGAGCTTGGGATCATGGGAGTGGGAAAAGATGAGGTGGCACCAAATTTGGCTTGGGATCATGGGGTCTTGGGAGAGGTATTACAATTACCCTTATAGGAAAATTTCACTAAGGGTAAGTGCTTATCCCAACTTTCACCAAAATCAATCGCACATGCACGCAGCATGTCCTTAAGCGTTTGAATGGTCCGTTCACTTTGACCATCGGTCTGAGGGTGATATGCAGTACTCATATCCAGACGCGATCCCAATGCTTCATGTAGAGATTCCCAACATTTGGATGTAAATCGAGCGTCTCGATCTGATATAATAGAAACGGGTACTCCATGTCGCGAGACGATCTCTTTAAGATAAATTTTACCTAACGTCTCGGAGGTGTCAGTTTCCTTGATTGGTACAAAATGTGCCGACTTGGTTAAACGATCAATAATTACCCAAATTGTATCACATCTACTTGCTGTACGGGGTAACTTTGTGATAAAGTCCATAGCTATTCCCCCCTATTTCCACTCGGGAATTTTTGGTTGTTGAAGTAACCCTGCCGGTTTCTGGTATTCCGCCTTAACCTTGGAACAAGTCAAGCACTTGCTTACGTAAGTGGCAATGTCTGCTTTCATCTTAGGCCACCAGTAAATCAGTTTCAAATCTTGGTACATCTTATCCGAGCCTGGATGAATAGAGTAACGAGACTTATGGGCTTCATCCATAATCAATTACCTCAAATTTCCATACACGAGAATCTATATTCGGTTCGCACAATACCGGATACCATCGGATCTAACTTCCAATAATTTATCCATAACCCGCAAGGATTCTAATTCAATGTTCTCATCTTTGAGTGCTTCAAGTTGTGCATTCCGAATCTGATCAAGCAATCCGGTATGAATAGTGAGTTGCAAAGCACGGACTCTTCGAGGCTTGGGGTTATCCTTCCGGCTTAAGGCATCAGCTACTACATTAGCTTTGCCTAGATGGTATCTAATTGCGCAATCGTAGTCATTAAGAAGTTCTACCCAACGACGTTGTCTCATGTTCAACTCCTTTTGAGCGAAGATATGCTCGAGACTTTTGTGATCAGTGTAGATAGTACACTTTGTACCATAAAGATAATGTCTCCAAATTTTCAACGCGAAAATGACTGCTCCTAACTCCAAATCATGAGTTGTATAATTCTGCTCATGAATCTTTAACTGGCGAGAGGCATAAGCTATGACTTTCTCCCTTTGCATCAGCACGCAACCTAATCCTTGCTACGATGCATCACAATACACCACGAAATCATCACTACCCTCTGGTAGGGATAATATTGGCGCGCTACAAAGTTTCTACTTTAGTAGCTGAAAAGCGGCGTCATGCTTTTCATTCCAGTTATACGCCGTTCCTTTATGCGTTAGTGTCGTAAGGGGTTGGGCTATCTTTGAAAATCCCTCAATAAATCGTCTATAATAACCTGCCAAACCAAGAAATTGGCGAAATTCCATTGGTGTCTTAGGTGCAGGCCAATTCTTAATTGCCTCAACTTTGATTGGATCAACGTGAATCCCCTGATCATTAACGACATGACCAAGAAATTGCACCTCACGCATCTAGAAATCACACTTTGAAAATTTTGCATGCAATTGCTCCTTCTTGAGTAACTCTAAGATCAAACGAAGATGTTGTTCGTGCTCCTCCTTAGACTTAGAATATATCATAATATCATCAATGAAGACGATGACGAATTTATCAAGATATGGCTTGCAAACGCGATTCATCAAGTCCATGAAAATCGCTGGTGCGTTGGTTAACCCGAATGGCATAACCATGAACTCATAATGACCATAACGAGTTCTAAACGTTGTTTTCGAGACATCCTCTTCGCGGTCTCTCAGTTGGTGATAACCCGATCTTAAATCGATTTTGGAGTAATAGCTAGATCCTTGTAGTTGATCAAACAAATCATCGATTCGGGGCAAGGGATAACGATTCTTGACAGTCACCTTGTTGAGTTTTCTGTAATCGATGCACATTCGAAAGGTTCCATCTTTCTTTTTAACAAACAACACTGGCGCTCCCCAGGGCGATGAGCTGGGCCTAATAAATCCCTTTTCAAGTAGTTCTTGAATTTGAGTATACAGCTCTTGTAACTCATTTGGTGCCAAATGATAAGGTGCACGAGCAATTGGTGTTGCTCTGGGAGCAAGATCAATCTGAAATTCGACTTCTCGATGAGGCGGAAAACCTGGTAGATCTTCTGGAAAGACTTCAGGAAAATCCCTCACGATCGGGATATCCTCTATCCTTTTCTCTTCCTCTGATTTCTCTGAAATGATTACGAGTACAGCAACATGTCCCTTGCGCAAACACTTCTGCGCTTTGAGAAAAGATATCACACCCATAACAGTACCACACTTTTCTCCTTGAACCGAGAGCAATTCTCCACTAGGCAATGGTATTCGAATGATTTTCTCATGACATACGGTTTCGGCACGATTCTTGGATAGGCAAAAGATCTATTCCTAATTTATGGCCAGCCAATTCCAGTTTACAGTCTTTAACTATATGGGTAGACTCAACAAGTTTGCCATTAGCAAGTTCAACTACGTATTTAGCATCTAAAGGAGTCAAGTTGGCATTTATCATATTGCTAAATTTAGTAGATATAAAGCTTCTACCAGCACCAGTGTGAAACAAGACTAGAGCATAGTATCCGTTAAGAGAACACTTACCAGTAACGACATTTGGATCTGCTCTGGCATCTCCCGAGCCTATGACAAAAGCTCTACCTCTGGCACCATTTCCTCCATTGTTCCCATTGTTGTTGTTATTATTGCCATTGCGATTCCCAGTGTTATTGTTATTGTTGTTGTAGTTGTTGTTGTTGTTTCCACCGTTCAGCTGAGGACAATTCCTCTTTATGTGGCCTTTTTTCCCACAAATAAAACAACCTTTAGGGGCTTCAGCATCCTGAACTTGTTTCCCATTGTTCTTAACCCTGTAGCTTTTGGACTGATGACCCTTCTTTCCACAATTTGCACACACATAAGAGTCACACGCACCATAGTGATGGAAACCACACTTGTTACAACGTGGGGAATTTCCCATGTAAGATGATCCTCCTTGGCCGCCTCGGCCTTGATTGTTCTACTTCTGGTTGTTTGAGGAGAAATTCCTAGAATTATCAAACTTGCGATTCTGGTTTTGATGGTTCCGTTGATTGGAAGACTTCCAGACTTTTTTCCAGAATTATCCCACTTTCTTTTGTTGTCAGAGGCTCCAGAAGTTCCTTTTCTAGGAGGTAAGACTCCTTTATCAACTGCTTGATTCGTGAGCTTATTGGCAATCCTTACAGCATCACGAATGGTCACAGGGTTTGAGGCAGTCACCATTCCCTGGATTTGGGGCACTAAACCCTTGATATACAACTCGATTCTTCGGTAAGCAAGTGTGGTGATTCTAGGGCACAACTTCGTAAGAGAATTTGAACGAGTAGTGTAAGCTTCAATTTCAGACCCCTCCATCTTGAGATTATACAGTTCGGTTTCCAATTTCTGGATCTCGTCATGTGGACAATACTGTTCTTGTAGCAACTCTTTGAATTCATCCCAGGGCATGGCATTAGCTTCCTCAATTCCTTGCATTTGCACCTCTGTGTTCCACCAGGTGAGAGTTGGTCCCTCTAAAGTACCCGTGGAAAATTTCACCTTGCTAGCCTCAGGACAATTGCACATTTCAAATGCAGATTCCACTTTTTCAATCCAATGGAGTAGGCTAACAGCTCCTTTAGTTCCTTTGAACTGATTAGGCTTACAGTCCATGAAAGTTTTAAATGTAGCATTACCTGTACATACATTCATACAACCGTTCAATCACAGATTACCAATGCATGTCATCACATCAAACAACAAAACGCGAATTTTGTGTTACCATGGGGTGGCCCTGCATTGCCTGCACCTTGGGCCTGTGCCGCCAAGGCAGCAGCCACATGTTGATTGATTAGTGCAGCCAATTCAGCCGGTGACATCTTTGGTACATTTCCGTCTGCCATTATCTTCAATTCACAATTACCCAAAATGAGAATAAGATATAATATGAATCACAACAACCATCACATAAGTAATAATTTACTTCACAAGAGACAATCACATATTAAATAGTAAATCCTATTTCAAATAAAATGCAACTCGTTCACAAATTATCCAACAGAAATTCAAAATTCAAAATGCATAGTCTTCGGAACATCCTCCCGATAAAACAAACAACCAAACGAAACAAAAGTGAAAACAAATAACTCAGGAGTTATCATGATCACTGGATGCATCAGGCATCTCCTCCTCCGGTTCTTCCTCGGGATCCTCTTCCTGTTCTTCCTCGGGATCCTCTTCAGGTTCTTCCTCGGGATCCTCCACAATAAGTTCTTCAACAGGTTCTGCCGGAGGCTCAACCTCCCTAGCCAACTCAAGCTCAGCAACCCGAGCTGTGAGTGCCTCTACTAGCTTAGTGAGATGACTAACCTGATAATACGTGTCACTCAGTGTCACCTGATGCTCGGTCTGACGCTTATTAGTCCCCTTCAATGTTTCCTCAAGGGTGGCAATTTTCTGACTAGTGCTAGCCCCATTTTCTTGCAGCTCTGCGACCGTATCAAATAGCCTCATAATGTCCCTGAGCACGCGGTCAAACATAGAGACCATTGCCACGAAGACTCGTTCAATGGCATATGGAAGTTCGGGTAGAAAGAACCGAGTCGACGACGGCTCTGTTGAAATAGGTGGCACTTGTTCCCGATGAACCCAACTAGCCACAAGTGACTCATACCAGCTCCAGTTGCCATTATCTCTTCCACGCACGACAATTGGTTCTCCATATACGTGACCCTCGGAAGTTATCCTCCAATTTCCATGATTCGGGGTAGTAGGACCCGAAGTAACCCGCCTACTGGTGACGGATGGGGATGATGATGATGAGGATGATAGGGAAGAGGATATCTATCCAGCCATGTCTGCATATATACAATATATATACATATATAAGTACAAGTAACACATAGTCAAATAGTCACATACTAGCATGTGTGTTCGAGTGTATGACTAAGGTGTAACTAAGGCTATATTCGGTCCACTAATGCAAACCTAGTTCACAATAACCAATGGCTCTGATACCAATCTGTCACACCCCCAAAAATCCCATGCGCGACAACGCGCCACAGGGAGCGTGACAAACCAGGATCGAACACATTAGTCATACGAACAGTCTATATGCAATGTAATTTAAACCAAAGTAAATGCGTTTTAAAATGCGGAAGCGTAAACGACAAAAGTTGTAATCAATGTTCAAGCGCCAAAACATGCGCCAACCAAAAGATAATTAGTTTTGAAAAGTATTAAAGTCTAATATGCATGCATGACAATAATAATCCTTAAGTGGTGCATCCTAGCTCGTGGCAGACAATCCAGTTTAACGACCTGAGAAATAACACGCTAAAAAGTGTCAACACAAAGGTTGGTGAGTTCATAGGTTTAACAGTTCAGTAACATTTCAAGTTCAGTTTAAGATTGATCGTTCAATAACGTCAAGTTGTAAGAGCATAATCACTAATATATATCAAATAGCTAGCTAGGCTATATACATGAAACTTCGCACGTTGATGGTCACCGAAGCTAACAGTTGTTTATAGTTTGCCTTGTTGTGTTTATGACGAATATAACACCTGTTCGATATCCAATCGTGCCAGAGCGACTGACCCGGGTGGGGTTTGTCAGATACAATAGTACTACAATATATTTCCCGCTATCGTCATTAATACTAATGGTACCATAATAAGGACTTTGTTTTTTCAGTGTGATACATCATACAAGTACTTCAAGTGATATATAAAAGTCATGCATGTTAATCTCCCCCAACAGGATTAAAAACAGTAAAATGGGGTCGTGAAACTCACCTTAGGTTGCTCAGCAAAGTTTCTAAATAAACAGTTAATTCAAGTAGCAAGAACGACTCTTGTGCAAGCAATCAATCACCTCGAGTCGGGAATGAGAGATTGATACGATTTGATGAAGAAAACTTGGCAAACCCGAACAAGGCCCAAACCGAACTCCCCTCTCTTTGCACCGGTGGTTCCTTTTGGTTGCTTGGTGACAATAATCCGCGATCACAGGGGTTGGATTTGGTGGTCGGTTGGTGAAGTTTCTGGTCCGAATTCGATGATTTACAGTGGTGCGTTTTTTTTTTTGCGAAGTAAACAGAGGCGAGAGAGGAGAAGAATAGGAGAGGGAGGAAATGGGAATGGGTTGGAATGATTGCTAGTGGTTGAGGTTCGTAACTTGCCAAATTGAATCGGAGAGTTAATTGCGATTTCAATTTCTCGGAGCGTATGGTCGTCGCTGGTTACGTCTGCCTTCACAACCCACTTTGTGTAAATAACAGCATTAGTCCCTCAGGAATTAAAAGGTGGGTGTATTGAGTTTAGACAATTACAGGAACTACCCCCACACTTTATTAAATAGAGTAAAGTTTAGGAAAATAACAGAAAGGGTCCCTCAAGTTATAATATGATAACAGTGCTTGACGGAGATACGGAAAGAGAGAAAAATCATAATGATTAAACGATGAATCTACGAAGAACGTCAAAATATATAGTTGTATAACATTTATAAGAAACATAAATCATAGGATAACAATCCTTAATTATCCATTTAAATTCTCATAAAATCATAGACTTTAAACCTATAACTTATATATATTTAAGTCACATAAAGCCATGAATAATAGCTTGTAATTAAATCATTAGGTTACATAAAATCATAAATATGATTGAGATCATATATACATATGCGTATGTATTACTTAAAAGGATATATATAAATATATCACACAAAAGTAAAGGTTTAATTATTACATAAAATGACATAACGTCACATGAAATCATAATTTATGATTTACATAAAATCCAGAATATCAAACGTCTAGACTTAAGTGCATGCTCATATAGTGATGATTACACAAAACCCTAATTGCTAAAGTCAATGCAGATAAGCACATAAATGTTCACACAACATTTAATACGTTTTACGAACAGTTAATGCCAGAAAATGACCTGAAAAGTCGGATTGTCACAATTTGGCCTACTAATTGATAATTTAATTGTGCCTGCCATTCATTGCAAGTGCAAATTGTAAACCAACATTGTGACAACTGGTAATTTTCCATGTTAATTTCGTTAGTAACCTTGTTTGTCCGGTTAACTAAGATGGTTAACGTTTTGCATGTCATGATGTTGTCATGTGTTTTCAGTTACTAAGTCAGTCTATTGGTGATTTAAAATGTTGGTTAAAACATGGTTTATTCTATATAGCATTATATAACATGTGATACATGTTATATGATGTTATTATTATATGTAATCTTTTATTCCGTGTTGGGTTCATGATAGAGTATATTACATGCTATATGACACATTACATGTTACGTGATTCTTGATTTTATGCTACTATATAATCTATGCCTTTATGTGATTTAATACATGACATGTTTGTGACATTGTGATAGGTTATCTAGAATCTTATGAAAAGAGATGTCACATGTTATTATTTTAAATGATGTAACAAGTTTTATTAAGGGAATTTGGTCATGTTACATGCTACTTATGACAACTAGTTAATGTTGGAGTAATAACTTCTTAATGGTGGATTTAATTAGCTAGTAATGTAGATGATTATTATCATCAATTAAGAAACCATTTTTGGCATAAAGGAGAGGCAAATGATAGGTCCTTAAGGGATTTGTAGAAATACCATTTTGACATCCTCATATTCATCCTTGATCACCATCACAAAACCACCACACAAAGTTTCACAAAAAAATTCCCGTTTTTGGCTGACATACCAGCATAGAAGTTGAAATTCACGGAGATTGAACGGTCGGATCATTACCAAATTTAGACAACATCTTAGTAACACGTAGACGGTGAAATCCAACGGTTGGTTTTCTGTTTAAATGTCCGAAGGTCTGGTTAAGGGGTTCCTTTCGGGGCTGATCTAAAGGCTATTTTCAAGTGTTGATTTGGATAGTTTTGTTCGGACCTTTTCTTTTCTTAATCAGCCACATATCAACTTTTAATAAGGTAAATTTTATGATGTTGTTTTCTTGTTAATATGATCATTATATGGGTTGGATTAAAACCCATTAGATATCCAAAGATTTGGGGTTGGTTAAAGTGATAAAATTCTTGTTAGAATGATGTATTTTTATCTAACATTAACAAGAAATGATAAGTGTTAAATCTTGATGATGATTGATTTGTGATGAAATTTTGATGTTGATATTCTTGATAAGTTGATCGCTATAATCATAGGATTATGTTACGATGATGATTGTGATAGTAGATATTCATGATAATCTTGATGATAATATGATGATTATGATTAATTTGATGAACTTGTGATTAAGATGATAGATATGATAATCATGTTTATAATCTAAGTGTTGATGTTAAAAATAGTGTTTAACCATTTCATAATAATAAGGAATTTTATAAATGATCAAGAGAATGGTTACACAAACTTTTATAAAAACTATTTTCGGACATATTATATCTAAAAGATAGACCAACTTTGAAAGACTATAGCTCACTTAATATTTAATGAAATTGAGTGATTCTTTTTCTAGAGCTTAGGTTAATATGTTACCTAATAAGCGCCACTAGAATAACACGTTTTAATTAAGTTTTGAACCACCTTTCATTTGTAACAAAATCAATGCGCAAAAAACTACGTTTCGGGACATGTTAAATAGTTCTAATTATTTGGTCGTGATAAGTTAAATATTGGGATTTGTTTCCTTAATGAAAATTAATCATAACTGATGTAAGTTTCTGTGTGTCAAGTTTTAGAAATTATTTAGATGACTTGGTTAGTTCAATCTGGTAATCTTTGGCACCTGAATAAACATTAGAACATAGAAACGTTGATATTCGGATTTTAGCTTGAAATTAATAATGCACTATGCAACAATAATATAAAATTGGTTTATGAATGTCAATTCTTTGTTTTCTACATTATTCGCATAAACCACGTCCATATTTAAGTTAAGTTTTTTCTTTTTGTGTAGTTTTAATTATCTACCTATCTACCTATACATTAAACAAAACATATTGGGTTGAGGTGGCACATAATAAGTGTGTCCACATCATCAATTGGTGATGTGGCACCCTCTAATGACCCTAAAATCCTAGGTGTAATTTTGTTAGTTTTTTAGATTTTTTTTTTAAAATCTAAAGTATTAAACTTAAAATATAGGGAATGATCTTCGGCGCAATGAATACCTACCTTTTTTTAAAAAGTCAAATTAATTCTCCATTTAAGATTGAAATTTAAATTTACGTAAATATGGTTGACTAAATTTTAATCCAATACTTGCTTTTAATACTAAGTTTCCTACAAAATTGTTTCTTAGTGGCTTGGAAAGTAAGTAATTCTACATCTTAAATCAATGTTCTTAAGTCTGTACATATTAAAGGATCTTTTGATTTGCATGAATATTGTTTTCTTTAGATAAACAAATTTTGAATTCTTGGGTCATAACTCATAAGTAAAGATTTAGTGCTAGATTTTGTATCTGTTCATGGTGTCTTCATTTAGGTTTTTGTAGATGAAAAAAATATGACAATCATTTTGTCCTAAACCTATGATTTTCCTTTAAGACATTAGAAATTATCATCTATGTTAATGTCATGTTCAAGTATTTCATCCATTGATTATACTGTCATTGAGTCTTAAACAAGTATTTTTAAAAAGGGATATCATATTTTCAGATGCTTCTATTGAGGACAATGCTCCAACTTCTGGATATGTATATAGAAGGATTGGACAGTAGGTTAAATTCTGTAAAATTATGTACGATTTGGTTGTGCGGGTCGTTTTCATGCAGAGACGACCCCGGGCGCTTTAATTTTCTTCTTCCATATTCAATGAATATGCAAAATATTTGTTTCTTTATGTTCGGGAAATTGAAGATTTACTTCATTCATTATTGTTGTTGGTGACTAAATTAAAATTTTATGTTGGTTTTGTTTTATTCCCTTTAGATTAAGATGAGCAAAGATGGTAATTTCAAGAAATTCACCTCTTAAATGAGAGCTACAGGTGTTCAATTTATTTTCCCTTTCAAAACATCTGTATAACAATATCTATTGTTAAATTCACTTTGTGATCTTTAAAAAAGAAATTTATTAAGTTGGGCATTATATATGTTACATTTAGTTGGGGGTTCTTTGTTGTTAATATATTTATTTCCAGTCAGTATATGCATACATCATTAGCAATACATCAAAAGCTCTATCTTTTTATTCAACTTAGAATCTGATTGTTGCTTCTTTTATCGGATAACGTTCACATTGACATTTGCTGTGAGTACTCATATCCGGTTTCTTTCCATTGCTCAATTCATATTTCATTTCCAGGATTGGTTAACACGCTAGCTAGAGGATCTAAGAGGGGCTTTTGCTGCTACAGAGAGAATTATTCCATCTTATCGGGGTCAGAAATTGATCAAGCATTAGCTTATGGCTTGGAAAAAGACATCAGGCAAGTATTACAAGTAGATGATAACTTAAAAATATTTTTCATCAATGACTCAAATGACAAAAGGCGGTCTAAGAACACGAGGTACATATCATCTTTAACAGCAGCCAGCAGTGTTTATAGTCTTGCAGGTTATGCTGATGTGGATGTAAACAAGTTGCATTCTTCATTCACATGTAGTTTCAATTTCTGGATGGATGGTATGTCGATTTTAGTAGGCGTACCGGTGGTTCAGTTTTATTATTATTTACATTCAACTAATTAATTATTAATTATTGATGCTTTAAATTAGTACACACATCAATCTCCATAGTTATAGCTTGAGGTTTTTAAGACTTAATGGTTTGATCTAAATCACAACTTTGTTATGCCATAACATGTTGCATAATTGCAATGATTTTTGGAGAGTGGTATGCTATTGATTATTAAAAATGTAACTTAAGTATAGAGCTAATTTATAAATGTTTTCACTTTTTGCTTTAGTTGTAGATGAATATATTGAACCGACTCTAGCAGGCGATATGAACATATGGTTGTTTTATATTTTCTTCAGCCGTGTCACTGTGTGTCAAAATGCTTAATTAGGTACAATTTGTTCATAAATTTTGCTGCCAAATAATGGTTAAATATGTAGATTTAGTTCTTAAATGGTGTACCTAATCGTTTCTTCTATTTATTTCTTTGTAGGTTTTTCATTTGCTGCATAATATAAATGGCACTCTCTTCTCAGTTGTACAATATCATGTGGGCATGGTGATGTATTAGATCAATCTCCATTTTGGTTTTGGTTTCCAGGATCATTTAGATGACATCTAAAATTTTCTTTTGGTCCTTGGAATGAATTTATGTCCACTTTCATATTGAATTTAGTTTTTGAATATTTTGTTTTGGTTTTTGGAATGATAACCAACTTATGTGTTAATTTTGGTTGCAATCTATTTTACCTTCAAATTTTACTATAATAGATTATAATAATTGTTATTGTTTAAAAACCCCAACCATACGATGCACGTGTATTAAAAACTAACATATGTAACAAAGAACATTTTTTAAAATCTATTTTTTCAAACTACCAAGTTAACTTTTACTTAATATTTGTTTCGTTTTTTGTCTTATTTATCTTCTTTATTGTGTTATTTCATATGTAGTTTTATGCAATCTTTTACTTTGTATTCAATTTTATATTATAACATCGGGTATTTACCCAGGTGTTGTTCATCCCCATGGTCCATGGCGCAATTGTAAGTCTGTAAACTAGATATTAAGAGGTGTTTGTCAGATCAAATTAAGATCATAAAAGGTCACCAATCACCCAAAATTAAATTGTTATTGTAATAACATAGGTCCTTTGGTAGTGTTAGCATACTCTTAATATGTTTCTTTAGAAATATTAACATATTGATTGCAGCAGAAGTAAATTGCTTTTAAGATTCAAAGAAGTCAGTTTGCAATTTCAGTTTGTTTTGCAATGACTATAAACAAAAGCAATGTAAATCTCTTTCCAAAGTTTGATTGTTTTTTAAAAAACCAGTATTCTCGCCTGGATAGTTATACGTTGCTTTATCAAGAATGAAGAACAAATAATTGTATTAAATCTTTATTTTAGATGAAAACAATCGACAAACAAATGCAATAAAAAACATTTAAGTTTCTTTTTTCAAATTTGTAAGTTACTCTTATTTAATATTTCTTACATTTTTAGTTTTATGTATTATTCCTTTTAATTTTTATTTCGAATTTAGTTCTATATTATATTTCATTTCATGTTTTCGGTGGAAATTTCAGACAAATTCTTCCCGTCCTTCAAGGCGCTTCAAATTAAGATGTTGTTACTTGATGCCTTACTTCGTCTTACATTTGGAGAGAGTGTAAGGTTTTGAAGTTAACAAAAAACATGCGTCTTCTTCAAGGTAACGATCCATCAGAGATACAAGAAACAACTGATTTTGCTCGATGGCTTTTGGATATTGGAGAAGGAAAAGTCGGTAGAGATAATGATGGTGAGTCAAATATAGATGTTCCTCCTGATCTTCTTATTCATGATTCATCGGATCCAGTCAGTGATCTTATTGAGTTTGTTTACCCTTCGCTTCTTGACAACTTCGGTCATCGAGATTTTTGGTCAGAAGGAGTTGTTCTCGCACCAACTAATGAAGTTGTCGATGATATCAACAATCGTCTACTTTCTTTGGTTCTCGGTGAAGAGCATGGGTATTTAAGCTCATACTCTGTATGTTAAGATGAGATGGTAGGTGACAGCTTTGATCCTAACATATACTCACTAGACGTCCTGAATTCTTTACATATATCTGGCATTCTAAATCATCGACTTGTGTTGAAAGTCGGTGTTCCTGTTATGTTGCTTATTGATCAGAGGAATGGCCTATGTAATGGAACACGCCTTCAGATCGTACCTCTAGGAAAGCACGTGATTGAAGCGGTTATTATCTCTGGAAGCAACATTGGATTCAGGACTTTTATTCCTAGACTTTCTCTGGTTCCAATAGATAAAAGAAATGCTTTTCGGTTTCAGAGAAGGTAGTTTCCGATCTTTGTTTGTTTGCAATGACGATAAACAAAAGCCAAGGTCAATCTCTTTCGAGAGTTGGATTGTACTTGAAAGATCCCGTCTTCTCTCATGGTCAATTATATGTTGCTTTATCAAGGGTGAAGAGCAAGAAGGGTCTAAAGATCTTAATTTTGGATGAAGACGGTCATCCAACAAATGTAATAAGAAATATAGTGTATAAATCTATCTTCTCAAATTTGTAATTGTTATTGAATTTTTTCTATTATTATTGAATATTGTTTTACCGATAAGAATTTTTTGGATAGTATATATATCTATAATTTTTCTTTTTACGTTTTAGACCCGGGTATTTACCCGGGTAAGTGGCTAGTAATACATTATGCAATATTATTAGTACTATTGAATGATGCACTAATAAAAAATCACTAAACTTTTTTATGTTTAAAATTTTTCCTCCATAAATAAAGCTAATAAAATTATAGACTTTTTGGTGAAATTCTTTTTAAAAATTATTAATATATGAAGAAATTATAAAGAAAAAAAGATTGGTTTTTTTTGGTTTTTGAATAATTATTGGTTTTCTGTAGATCTTTTCCCTTATTAAAAAACAGATTAAACATCAATCCGATAAAAGAAATATTTTGAACAAATGTCTCAAACACATCAATTTTTAGTGTTATGCACCTGCATATCCTTTTTTTTAATGCCCTCTATAAATCTTAATCCTAATAAAGAAATAAAATTTGTGCCACATGTCTTATTTATAAATGCTCCACATCACTATCGCCACATGTCAAACTCACAATCAATTACCAATTCAGTAAATCATCAATTAAGATTAATTACCAATTTTGTCAAAACTAAAATTTTATTTTATAATTTTGATAAAATTAATGTAGATTTGATTTGATTAATTTACTCAATAATAGTCTTTTTATAACAAGCAACTTGTCAAACATAATAAATTTCTTAAATGTATTAAATTATTATCTAATATATTATAAGAATTTTATATGAGTCAAAATTTTTAAATTACTTGATCATTTTCTTTTTCATTTGTATTTATCTAATATTATGAATCTATATACACCTCGTGTAGTACACGGGTTACTAACCTAGTCAATTAATCAATTAATAAAATGTAATTTCTATAATACATACCCCAACACGCTCTTATTTCTCAAACAAAAATTCAAAATTTTACAAATCTTTAAAATTTTTAGGTGAATGAATCTAAAATTCTGAAAAGTTGAAACAAACATTAAATATTTTCCATGGCTATGCATCTGGTATTTAGAAGATAATATCAATTCATAATTATATTACCCTATTTATCATTTTGAAAGTGTTGTCAGTCACTGATAAACTACTATTCTCTACGGATGTATTTTTTTATTTGTATTCTAGAGCGGTGGGAGACACTTGACTTTCTACTTTTCTTTTACTTCTGTGATATTGCCACGGTAGGGGACACTTGCCTTTCTTACTCTCTTTCTTTAAGACTCTCCATCTCTCTCTGTTCAAACAAAAAAATATTTCTCTCTCTTAAAAGCAACTTTCTATCTCTCTCTTTAAACCCAGGAGAAGACCCCATCATCTTCCACACTTCTCCATCCACCTCCGTCTCTGAAATCGGCGTCGTTGCTCCGGTCACGTGGAAGCGACGATATTGTAGTTGCTCCGTTTCCGTTAAGATAACGACGTGTACAGCCAACTCTGTGGCTTTTTGGCTTTGTTTTTGGAATTTCCAGATCGAAGAACCCCTCTCTCTACTACTCGATGGTGGGTTTTGCAGATCTGAAATCTCATGCTCTTCATCTTCTCTGACGTTCCCCAACTCCTAACGCCGTTGAAATACTCGATGCTCTGTCTATGAATACGGCAGCCACTTTAAGGATCTTTGTCGGTGATGAAATCCAGTGGTGTCGTTGCGGGCGTTAATGTGGCTTACGTATTCCGGTTTCTGTTGGGGCATGGTAGGTTGTGGGATTGTCTGGGTTATTGTCGTGGTTATTGGCGGTGACCACGCGCCGCCGTTTTTGGGTTTCTAAAGTTGGCTCCGTTCGGAACACGGGGTGATGATGCGGTCGTCACCGGTTGCTTCGCTTCCACTGTTTTCTACGGATCTGTTGGCGTTTGATGCATGCAAATCAACTTTATGGCTATAGTTTTTGGCCTGTGATTGTTCTCAGATGTGTTTCCTGAGGTCTGGATTGCTTTTAAACATTGGGGGTTGTCACGATCCTTCCGAAATGAGCTCTTAGATGGGTGGTGATGACCTCACAGTCTCTTTATTTGCCAGGCTCTTAAAAAAATTAGGGGGATAACATCCCTTAAATTTTCTGATGGCATTCTTATTAGTCTTGCTGCTCGGTTTTTTTAAGAACACTGAACTGAATAGTTATGTTCTTGGTGTTTGTATTTTAGGCGATGATGATTTAATGATTTTGTTAGGTTCTTGGCAGTGATGGTTATGTTGAGCCGGAGGCGTAAAACTTTGGTATATCGCAGCCCAACTATGATCCCTGCTAATTCTATGATGAAGAACTAGAAATCTGAGCCTTATATCCATAGTTTTTCTCTTAATAATTTCTGTTTTTGTTTGGGTTTTTATTTTCTCTAGCTGTTCCTCTTCTTTTGTTTCTGTCTTAGGCTGTGAATGTCATGTTTCTCTTTTACAAAAAAAAAAAAATTCAAAGATTGTATACTTGATTTAGAAAAAGTCATATTGAGATATCCTCATGACAAAGGACAATTTTATTGAGCAAGCACATGGTTTTTGAATAAGGACATGGTTTTGAAACAATGGTTTAAAGGACAAGTTTATTGAGCAAGCACACATAGTTTTTGAATAAGGACATGGTTTTAAAACAATGGTTTTATTTTTATGATAAACAAATCAGATAACTTTTTATCATGATTCATAACTAATTAAGAGTACATAATTATGACTATTTTGGAAAGTAAAATCAAATCAGGCATAAATTATAGCATAAATATATCTTTTTTATTTTTGCACAAATAAATGAGAAGCAATAAAAAAATTAACTCTCAAATTCTTGAAAAATGATAAACAATAAAGAAGAAATAAAGTTAGTAAAAAATGTATTACTAAATAAATGCAATCATGCTCTTAAAAAATGCAATTAGAATCTCGAGGAAATAAAACAACCATCCAATTTACTTCGAAAAACACAACTTTCGGAAAACCACTTTCTAAAATAGTGTCTAGTAAGTACATATAAGCAACAAATGGATAGTAAATCCAATTGTTATGAAAGTGGTTATGTGAATTTTTTGAGACCAAAATATTATACAATTTGTTTAAATATTAGTGGACTTTCTAATTATATATCATCATTATAACTTATATTAATGGCTATTTTGACATTCAAAACTTCAAGATTGAATATGATCGGTAGAACTAATCTTAATGGTTGTATCTTGACACTCAAAGTTATCTAAATAGTCACGTATCAACATTACACCACGAACAAACAAAGAACCAAAAAAAATATAATAGATTCTATAATCGCATGAAAGCGTTTTGCCCCGCGACAACGCGCGGGTCGTAGTGCTCGTATATTATAATTGTGAACGAGTGGGTTCTCTCTTAAATACACTGTTCATTTGTTTAAAAAAAAGTTTCCTATAATTTACTTTAAATTCTATTAAGACATACGCAATTTATGTTATTCTTTATCCATATGGTTTATAAAGTAGTCTATAATTATCCAGAAAAACCATGGATCCTTTAATCAAGAATCATCAAGAATAGTAAAAAAATAAACAATTCAAAACGCCCAAACTACCAATTGAAACCGAAAAAAACAATCAGTGGACAGGCTCAAATCTGTATCAAAACATCATCATAGCCATTGTAACAGAGCTCAAAGGTCACCATGGTGGCGATAAATCGCCTAGCCAGCGGCACCAACCATCACACAAGCAAAAACACAGTTTAACACAAACCCATGCTTGAGAACATCATCGCAACCAAAGAGGCAGAGACTTAGATAAAAAAGAAGACAAATCAAAACCATTGTAAAGGAGCCCAGATCGTGACCACGAATGCGATAGATCGCCTTGCCAGCAACAACGAACATCACAACAATTAAAGAGCATCAACACAACCCAACAAACAAAAATACAAATCAGTGTCAAACATGCTCAGATCCATAAGAAAAGCCATCACAAACATTGAAAAAGATCAAAAGTCGTGAATAACGCAGCGATACAATGCTGGCCGGCGGCCACAACCATTTGCGATGTCGAATACTTAAATAGTGTCGTTTTTATATTTATGTTCGTTTCATGTGATGTTTCGCCAACGTACACGGGTGAAATACATTATCGTTTTTATTAATAAAAACTACTAATTCATGTTTCATGTTGTCATGCACAGGATAGATTAACTATATCCGTTAATCAAATGCGCGATTACTACTAAATTGGAATTTATTATTTGAAATAATAACCTAAAAATATGTGGTTGTCACATTCTCCCCGCGTTGGAGGAATATCGTCCTAAAATTTAAACGCTAGCATCGCTTTTCGAGAATAGTGATGGATACTTCTCTTTCATTTGTTCGCAAAAAACAGACAAGTGCGAGGACACTAATCGCCGATTTAAGTGACCACCAGAAATCTTAGGAAACAAAACGCGATGGAAGATTGTAACACCCGTTACCCCTTGTTCTCTTTTTTTTTTCTCAATGTTTGCAGAAGATATGGCCATTTTTTGAAATAAAATACCAAAACATGTTTTATAAACTCCACATTTACTTGATTGCCAACTTTAAATCAAAATTTTGGCATGACATGTTCGTAAGTTCATAATCCTTACGAGTGTCAACCTGTTTGATCGACATGACTCAAAATTTCAAACAACTAAGAATTGATGGAGTTTAGCTCCAAAACATAACAAAAGGGTTAATATTACCCTTTTACAACCATAGGTTAACCACCTGACCTTTTACAACCATAGGTTAACCACCTTCGACATTAAGTTATAAGACAACCAACTTTCAAAATAATCAGCTACGATTGTTCAGTTCTTACGGTTCCATATATATCGCGTCCCAAAATGCATAGCCAAATCACCTATCACAAACACCAATAACAAGTTAGTGTATGTGACGTGTCAACAATTGAACAACATATATGATCTTCAACAAATACAAATAACAAATAAAATTGAGATTGGGCTCCCTCGCGTACTGCGACCGTGCCCATGTGACAAAAACTTTCTGGTTTTTGTTCCCGATCCAGTCTTGTCCAAAATGTTGGGTTTTCTAACTTATCTTTGGCCTCCACCCTAAGTTTTAAACTGCAGTCACCTTCAACAACTTTCAACGTATTTACAACCACTTCTAACATACATTTAATTCCTTTTTAACAAGCTTTTAATTACTCAACCTCTTGCCAAATTCTTAACCCGTTGACCTGTTCATATCGAACTTGCCGATAAGGTCAACCTTAGTCTACATCTTTACAATTCAAAAATAAGCATGTAGACCTCGACTTACTCATTGAGTTTACCCAATAATCAACTAACATAATACACATACATCCATAGTTACACCCACATGTTGATTATTCCAGTTTCTCTCAACCTGTTGATCCATTAATGCAAAATCTTACTATAGGGCGAATCTTTTTACCAACTTTCTTGTCTAGGGTTTTTAAGATCTTAAACCACCTTCTAAATTTCTTCATAGACATAACAAAGTACAACTTTCATCAAGTTGCTTGGTTAGGGTCCATAAGATCCTAAATTACAACAACTATCTATATAACACAACAAGATGTAAGTTTTATCAACATACTTGATTAGGGTATTTATGATCCTAAATCACAAAAATTATCAACGTCAAAACAACAAGGTTCATCGATTATCAAATTGATTATTTAGGGTCACTATGATCCTAAATCATGTTCCATTTATCATTTTCAACACAACAAAGTTCAACAATTAGTAACTTGATTATTTAGGGTCATTATGATCCTAAATCACATTCCATTTGTCATTCCTGACACAACAAGGTTCAACAATTATCAACTTGATTATTTAGGGTCACTATGATCCTAAATCACATTCCATCTGTCATTTTCGACAAAACAAGGTTCAACACTTATCAACTTGATTATTTAGGGTCACTATGATCCTAAATCACATTTCATATATCATTAATTTTTAACACAACTAAGTTCACCAATTATCAACTTGATTATTTAGGGCCACTATGATCCTAAATCACATTTAATTATAATTTTCAACACAACAAGGTTTAATTATTATCAACTTACTCGTTTAGGATCACCACGATCCTAAATTACATTCCAATCATCTTACCCGTAGGTACCTATAGTCAAAGACAAGCTGTTTCAACTTTACCCCAAGTTGCTTATTGGGTACTAAGACCCCATACTTCTAACTTCACTCCCAAAGGGTGCTTACTTGGTTCTTAGAACCATTAATTCCGACTAAACCCATGTAGGACGAAATTCTACAAGAACCCATATTGTCATTCCATTCCACAACGCTTCTATTTATCAACTATTATTGTTTCAACTTGGATATTTATATCCATACTAGATAATAGATTCACGACAATACATACTTGTAACAATATGAATACAACTTAAATGTTATCAACCAACATTTTGCAACCATTATTTACCCCAACTTGATTCATTTATTGTATTAATGATTACGCTCATTCATAAGGCATACTTTGTAACAATTATAAAACAACTTAATGTTTCGTCGAGTCTTCACATTGAAATTTCCATATTAGTTTGGATTTCCTTCATGATCACCTCGACTAGTTGACAACACGCTTAATGGTTATTCTTGATAAAGCTTCAAAACTCATTTGGTTCCTATATGGTGTTTGGGCTGATATTTCGGGATCCTGGGTGGAAGCTCAAGTGGTCCAGTATCCTCAGGCGGGTTGAGAATCCTGATAGGTTCGGGCATCCTGAATTACAGTTATCGACTAACTGCTATGTTGTTCCTCGTATTTATTTGCTTGCAGGTAAAGAAAACGTGTAAAACAAGCCTAAAGACTCGGACAAAGACTAAAGAACGTGGACTAAGTGGTCCACAACGTTCATTTTGACTTAATGGGGGAGAATCCCTAAAATATAGGACAGTTGGTTGTTTTATTTCAGGATCCTTGCCGGAAGCTCAAGTGGTTCAGTATCCTGACAGGTTCGGTATCCTGAAATGCAGTTATCGACTAACCGTTTCAATTTTCCACGTGTCCTAATTAATTGCAGGCTTAAATGGACGTGTAAATGAAGGCTAAAGACCAGGTCAAGCATTAAAGAACGTGCCATAACCGACTCCTAACGTTCACAAGGACTTGGTGGAAGAATCCCTTATTTTTAGCACTTCTTGTTATTACTTTGTAACTATATAAACCGGCTTTGTGATCGATGATAGGGACCGGATACCACTCACACTCACAAAATAATCTCTGTAACACTTAGATTTCGATCACAATAGCTCAACACTTGTAATTCTTCGTTTCGTTAGCAATAAAATTGACTAGGAGGCGGCTATTCGGCCAGCTCCCGAGGTTTTTATCCAGGATTCCCAGAGGCAACTCGAAGGATTCTGGAGTTTTCCTCGCTAAATCCTTGTGTCACCATCCTAACTTGGATTATTTGCTCATTTGATCGTTAAGCACACTACCTCACAATCTAAGTTTGGAATACAGGATTCCCAAGTGAATTTTTTACCAAAACAGTTTGGCGCCCACCGTGGGGCGAGTGGTGCTTAATCTTACCAAAATCCCATATTTCATTCACTTCATTTGATCTCCAATCTCAAAAATGTCAAACCCGCAAAAAACTGTCTCGGCCTCTACATCGTCTTCCATTCCTCCTCTTCCTTCCATCCCAGGAAGCCAGAAGAAGCCTAATGACCGTCAGAAGAAAGTGGACGAGCAGCTGAGAAAAAATGATTATCCTGTCTTCACAGGATCCCAGGTTCAATCTGTTGATCATGTTATTACTAACAATGATTTGTTTTCCTTGATTAAGCAGGTGAAAATCAAATGGATAAGCAAGAAAAGACCAATCAAGCAGTGATGAAGGAGATTGAGCAACTTAAGAAGTCTAAGAAACCTGTGGAGGAACAAAGTCCTCTGTTTCCCAGGCATCTTGACTTCAATGCTTCAGGATCCTTAGATCCGTCTCGCTACAATTACAAATCAGCATCAGGCTTTACTACAACCCCTAAAATGACTTCTCAGGCCGCTGGATATGCAGAAAGTACTGTTGGGTTCTCAGGAGCTGTCCCACCAGAATCCTCACGGTCACGCTACAAGGGTCCTTGGATTCCGCCATTGTCGGGATCCTCAGCCTCGCTGTCTCAAGGATATCCTTTTTCGGCTGGGAATCCAAGCCAGAATTCCCAAGAATATCAATACTCTAACCCTTCTGTCTCTGTAGGAATCTTCAAGACCAGCTCCTCAGAAGTGCATGATGGTGACGTCATCCCCATGCAAACGGCAGCTACTACAGAGCCGAGCTTCCCAGCGGGCTATGGATACAGTCCCAGGATTCCAATCCAGAATCCTGGCCCAGGTAGTATGTCCAATTCAATTCCTATCGTTTCTAACCAGGGTGCTCCTTATGATGCAGGTATTCATCCAAGTATCGCTAGGGAGCTCCAGAAGTTGAAAGAGATGATATCGAATGTTCCAGGGATCCTGAAACCTATTCCTGAAGTTCCTTTGGAAAGCCACAAGATCTCTAGATTTACTTCCAAGTAGAGATCCCGAAGCGTTTCCAGACTCCAAGCATGAAGCTTTATGATGGAACCACAGATCCTGAGGAACACGTGGCACATTACCGGGAGCGTATGGAGATCAATCCCATTCCGACAGAAATCAAAGAAGCCTGTCTATGCAAAGGCTTTGGATCAACCTTAACAGGACCAGCCGTGAAATGGCTACTGAGCATTCCTCCTAACACTATTACATCATTTTCTCATTTAGTTAACTTGTTTAACAATCAATTTTCCTGCAGCAGGACCTTTGAGAAGCTCACAGGTGACCTGTACCGAATAATTCAGAAGCCAGATGAGCCTCTCAGGGAATACATTGCCAGATTTGGACGAGAATATCTTGAGATTCCTAATTTGGATATGGCAGCAGCCGTGGAAGCCTTTAAAATAGGGCTCTCCAAAGATTCACGTTTTTATGATGACCTTGTCATGGCTCCTTGCAGGAACCTTAACGAAGTACGCAGTAGAGCCTTGAGATTTATCCGTTTGGAAGATGACAAGAGGATCCACCAAAGATTGGAGGTTCCTAAATATGATCCCAACAGCAAGAAGGCGGAATCCCCCGGGAATCCGTATAGATCTCGTCCATACTCCAAACCGGAAAATCACAAAGTCAATGTCGTTGACCAAGACGATAATGATGAGGAGTATCTTAAGATATCTGAATACTGTTTTTCCGTTGATATTGGTGGTTTGATGTGTGCTATGCAGGATCTAGGTGAAAAAGAAAGATGGCCCAGGAAGGATACCAAGCAAGGATCCTGGAAAGACAAGACCAAGTGGTGTGCCTTCCATGAAGATTTTGGCCACCTAACAGACGAATGTATAGCACTCCGAAAGGAAATCAGCTATCTACTCAGCAAGGGGCATCTTAAAGAATTGATAGGCAGAAAGAAGGTCAAGACTCAGGAAGCCGACAAGGTGCCTCAGAGAGCAGCTTCTCCACCACAGGATGCCCAGATAATCAACTTCATCTCAAGAGGCTCAGACATCTGCGGCACTTCGTATTCCTCAGCTAAGAAGCATGCTAAGGAGTCCAAATCTGAACAGGGTGACAGACCTGTCCGGACGTCCACCCTAACTCAGGACAAACTTATATCTTTTGATGAGAGTGACCGTTCTCATGTTCAGGATCCTCATCATGATAGTCTTGTGGTTACTTTGTATATCGCTAACCATTTTGTTCGCAGGATCCTGATTGATAATGGAAGCTCAGTAAACATAATCCGTCTTGATGTACTCAAAAAAGATGGGGATCCCAGAAACTGAAATAGTTGCAAGATCCTCAGTCCTAGTTGGCTTCAGCGGTGAAACTAAAAGCACCGTTGGGGATATCAGGCTGCCGGTATATATAGAGGGGGTAAACTCTATGCAAAAATTCTGTGTTATAGATTCTCTCTCTTGTTGCAATATTATTCTTGGCAGGCCATGGATTCACGAGATGAAGGCAGTCCCTTCAACTTATCACCAATGTATCAAGCTTCCTACACCTTGGGGAGTTGGAAGAATTGAAAGCGACCAACAGGAAGCTAAGAACTGTTATTCAACTTCGATGAAGAACACCACTAAAGTGACGAAGGGATAGCAATTACAGAACAAGGCACCTGAAGTGCAGGAGGACAGGGAGCTGGAAGTCAAAGAAGTGCCTCTAGACCCTGGGAATCCTGAAATCAAGGTGCTCGTGGGAACAAGCATCCCAACAAATGTTGAGCAGGAATTATTCCAGCTTCTCAAAGCCAGAACTTCAACTTTTGCCTGGAAGCATGAAGATATGACAGGTATCCCTAAACATGTAATTACTCATAAACTTGGTTTAGATCCTTCTTTCAGGCCTATACAGCAAAAAAGGAGGAAGTTCGCTCCAGAGAAGAATATAATCATCCAGGAGGAAGTCGACAAGCTTCTCAAAATAAAGATGATCAGAGAAGTCAAGTATCCTAGATGGCTAGCAAATGTGGTGGTGGTCCAGAAGAAGATTGGAAAGTGGAGAGTTTGCGTTGATTACACAGACTTGAACAAAGCCTGTCCTAAGGATCCGTTTCCACTTCCCCATATTGATGCTATGGTAGATGCTACGGCTGGTCACGAGATGCTCACCTTCATGGATGCCTCGGCAGGATTCCAACAAATTCAGATGGAACCATGCGATCAGGAGCATACGGCTTTCATGACTCCAACAGGTATATATTGTTACACTGCTATGCCCTTTGGTTTGAGAAATGCAGGTGCCACCTACCCGAGGCTCGTCAATATGATGTTCAAAGAGCAACTGGGGGACACGATGGAAGTCTACATAGATGACATGATGGTGAAATCCAAGAAAGCTGAAGATCACGTTAGGGATCTCCAAACTGCCTTCGATATCCTTGATCAGTATAACATGAAGCTCAATCCCTCCAAATGCCACTTTGGGGTGCGAGCTGGAAAATTCTTAGGATACATGGTTACCGAAAGAGGGATCGAAGGGAGCCCAGAGCAGATCAAGGCAATCCTAAATTTGAAGTCCCCATCAAACGTATACAAAGGTTGACAGGAAGAGTCGCAGCACTCAACAGGTTCATTTTGTTAGATTAGGTGTCTAAGCCTATAACTATAATTGATAGCAGCACAGTCCTTTTGGGTTGCCCTCAAGACTCGACATATGGAGAATTAATAAAAAGGGAAAAGAAATAGTTTGTTAATTATTATGGTCTAATAATTAACTAGACAAAAACTATTTGGGAGGTTAATTAACAGTTTGTTAATTGAAAGGGATAAATAATAATTAATCAATAGTTGGTTAAATTAGGAAATTGTCTATCCCACATGGAAGATTTCGAAAATCCCTTAGGCAAAAGGGAATTTCGAAATTTTGCATGTATCCCACATTGGTGGGATTACAAAGTAAGGAGGTTATCCAAGGCTATAAATAAAGGCCTTAGGAATTCATTCCAATTTGCTCATCAAGGCTTGAGTATTCGCCTCCTTCTTTCTCCCTCCTTGTGGAAGAACTCCTTATAGTTCATCCCACCCTTAGTTTATATTCTTCTTCGATTCCTTGGGTGTGATCCCATTAGAGGCACGACGCTTGTGGTGCTTGCTTCCTTGAAATCAAGAAGGATTATTATAGTTGTTTACTATAACAACTAAGAGGTATGTAACCCTATTTGTCTTAGTAGCTTATTTATTTATTTTGATTGTTTGCTAGGGTTCATGATATTTTCACAGTTATAGGTTCAATAGTGAAAACATAGATCATGTTTTAGGTTGCATGCACCCTTAATTGTTTAAGTTTGCTTGTAGTGCCTGAAACTCATCAGTGGTATCAGAGCATAAGGCTTGTTTTCAATTGAATTAGCTATAATTGTTGAACTGTTAGGAGGCTCACATTCGATTTTAGGTATTAGGATTTTTGAAACCCTAATCTTGCCCCCTAAGTTTCGAATGCCTTTAGGATAAGGATTAATTTAATAGTTTAAATTTATTATCCTATTATTATTATTATTGATATATAATAATGGTATTTTTAAAAGTTTTAAAAATACACCTTATACTATATGTATGATTAAAAGCTTAATTGTTATTATATGTATAAGAACAACAGTCAGTCAAATCAATAGTAGGCCTCATTCACGAAGCTAGTCTATAAGGGGGGTATAAGGAAACTGCCTATAAAGTGGTAGTTGAATGGGTGTCCATTCTCACCCACCGCTTCCTTGATTAGTGGAGGGTCGTTAGCCGAACGGGTTTGATAGGACTAAATTTAATTCCCATTAAAAGTATAATGACATTAAAAGTAACTAAACCTTTTATTATAAATTCCTAGTTACTTTAGGAAAAATGTGAATTTGTATGCTAACCCATGAAATTGCACATTACACTTTATAAGTCATTAGTGGAGCGTGTGTGGTTAACCGGCACACTAATAGGGACTAATAAAGAGTTGTAATGGGTATCTCAAAAATTATTATTTTTGATGGAGCATGTGTGGTTAACCAGCACATCAATTGAGATGATAAATGACATTGAGGTTACCAAGCACATTTGCATGGTTATTCACATCTTGTTTGTGATCCTCAGTATCCCAGTCACAAATGGAAGAGCATAATCCGAGATTAAACATGCCATTGAATAGTTTCAATGAATCTCAAAAGGAAACCTACCTTTATGAAATTTGCAATTAGATTACGGCATCCCTCTTCTAAGTTGTAAATTTTATAGTTGGATCAAACTCGTTTTTCTTATCTAACTTTAACTATTTCTTTTAAAGAGAAAATGTATGCTCCTACCGATGCTTCTGGTTCCTCCTCCTCTACCCACAACACCTTCTCCCTGTTGGGCATCTGCTCAAAGGTGATATTGGACGGCTCCAACTACAACGACTGGATGCGTAACATCAAAATGGCCCTTCGTTATGAAGACAAGGAGTATGTCCTTGAAAAGGAGCTAGTTGAAATTGACCAAGAGAAATCCACTGCTGATGAATTAGCCGCCTACAAGCAACATGAGAAGGATGCAACAAAAGTTGCTTGCATCATGGTTGCCACTATGACCCCTGAATTGCAAAGATTCAATGAGGATTAGTGGCCGTACGAGATGAACAAGGACCTTATGGAAAAGTACCATAAGCGAGCTCGTCAAGAAAAGTACGACATAGTAAGTCCCTCATATCAAGCAAGATGAAGGACGGGGAATCTGTTAGCGCCCACGTGCAAAGAATGCAATGCTACGTGGGTCAACTTCTGAGGTTGGATGTGCACTTTGATGAGGAATTGGCTATTGACATAGTCCTGAATTCCTTACCAAGTTGTTATGATCAGTTCATCTTGACCTATCATTTGAACAACACTGAGACCACATTGGCTCAGTTGCACAACCTCCTGAGAACAGCTGAAACAGGAATGAAGGGAAAGAGTGTTGCCACTGCTCCTGCTAATACTCCCGTTCTAGCCATTGGTCAAGGAAAGGGGAAGAAGAGGAAAGGTCCTCCCAAACAAAACTGGAAGGGAAAGTCTCATGTAAAATCCAGTTCTGATGTTACCCCTGTCTCTGATCCTAAAGAGGCCACTTGCTTCTATTGCAACGAAAAGGGACATTGGAAACGAAGCTGCCCAAAGTATCTGCAAGATCTTAAGGATGGCAAAGTGAAGCCATCTTCTGCAGGTACATACACTATTTCATCTAATAACTCATTATCTTCTAATTCTTGGGTCCTTGACACAGGATGTGGATTCCACATTTGCTCTGTTTTGCAGGGACTAAGAAAAAGTGAGGATGTGGGGCATGGTAGAATGAACTTGATCATGGGGAATAGGCGATCTTCACCTGTCACCAAGATTGGAGTTTATAGTCTAGTGCTTAGTAATGGTTTTAGTTTGGATTTATTGAATTGTTGCTACTCGTCAGAAATGACACGAAACATTATCTCTTTTCATGCATTGTTCAAACAAGGTTTTAGATATTCTTTCAATGATGAGAATGGTTCTATTTCTGCTTATAAAAATGGTGTTTTTTATTTTGAAGCTTTACCTTGTAATGGTGTGTATGAAACTGTGATGTGTGTAGACAATTTAGGCAATAGTGTATTTCAAATTGATTCGTCTAATGGTATAGACAAAGCATGTTTGTGGCATTGCCGTCTTGGACACATTAACAAGAAACGCATGGAACAACTCCTAAAGGATGGGGTGTTGGAATCATTTGACCTAAGGCCAGATGATACATGCGAATCTTGTCTTTTGGGTAAGATGACAAAATCGCCTTTCACTGGATCTTGTGAAAGAGGTGAAGGTTTGTTGGATCTCATACACACAGATGTGTGTGGGCCCTTCAGATCATCCACAAGGGATGCTAATCGATTCTATGTAACTTTTACTGATGATTATAGCAGATATGGTTATATCTACTTAATCAAGCATAAATCGGAAACCTTTGAAAAGTTCAAAGAGTTTAAGCAAGAAGTCGAGAATCAATTAGGCAGGAAGATAAAGATGCTCCGTTCAGATAGAGGCGGAGAGTATCTTAGTATCGAATTCCACGACTATCTCAAGGAATGTGGAATAGTTTCACAATTGACACCTCCTAGGACACCACAACTTAATGGTGTGGCTGAGAGACGCAATCGAACCTTGTTGGACATGGTTCGTTCCATGATGAGTCGAGCTTCACTTCCAATCTCATTCTGGGGGTATGCCTTAGAGACTGCCGCCCACATTCTTAATCTTGTCCCAACAAAGAAGGTTGCCAAAACACCTCACGAAATGTGGACAGGAAGAGTTCCCTCGTTAGCACATATTAAGGTTTGGGTTTGTGAAGCTTTCGTTAGACGAGAAACTCACGATAAGCTTGAACCTCATAGTGAGCGATGTAATTTCATCGGCTATCCACAGAAGTCCTTTGGATATTTGTTCTACAGACCTAGTGAAAATGTGGTCTTTGTAGCACGAAGAGGAGTCTTTCGAGAGAGAGAGCTCATATGCAAAGAGGACAGTGGGAGCACCATTGACCTTGAATAGATTCAAGAGTCAGGCGATAAGGGAACCTCTGAAACCACTAGGGTTCAACCAGAGGAAGAGATTCCAGTTGAACCGATTGACACTTCATTACCTCTTAGACGTTCTGGTAGAGTTAGCATGCGACCTGAGTTCTATGGTTTCCATATAACTACAGACGAGGACACGTTTATCAGTGATAATACACTGGTAAATTTGGATGAGCTAGCTAACTACAAGGAAGCCATGGCAGGCCCTGAGGCAGCAAAATGGAAAGAGGCAATGGACAGCGAGATCAAATCCATGTACGACAATCAAGTTTGGAATTTGATTGATCAACAACCTGGTCGGAAGACGGTTGGTTGTAAATGGATCTTCAAGAAGAAGACAGATATGCATGGTAATGTATGCACATTCAAAGCCCGACTGGTGGCGAAGGGATTTACTCAAACCCCAGGGATTGACTATGATGAGACCTTCTCACCAGTGGCTAAGATAAAATCTATTAGGATAATGCTAGCCATAGCTGTGTTTCATGACTATGAAATTTGGCAGATGGATGTTAAAACCGCTTTCCTAAACGGGAAGTTGGCTGAAGATGTTTACATGAGTCAGCCAGAAGGTTTTGTAGATGCTAAGTTCCCCAATAGAGTGTGCAAGCTTGAAAAATCCATTTATGGATTAAAACAAGCGTCTCGCAGTTGGAATCTTTGCTTTGATGAGAAAATCAAAGAGTGTGGCTTCTCTAGAAGTGAAGATGAGTCCTGTGTATATGTCAAAGCTAGTGGGAGTGTAGTCACCTTCCTGGTATTATATGTTGATGACATACTTCTTATAGGAAATGACATTCCAACCTTGCAAGATGTCAAGTCTTGGCTTGGAAAGTGTTTCGCTATGAAGGATCTAGGAGAGGCGGCATATATTCTGGGAACAAAGATTTCAAGGGATAGGAGTAAAAGGCTAATTGGACTGAATCAGAGTACGTACTTGGACAAAGTAATGAAACGATTCTGTATGCAGAACTCCAAGAAAGGAGATTTGCCCATCCAGAGTAATATCAAACTGAGTAAAAGTCAGAGACCGAGTACAGATGAAGAGATAGCAGAAATGAGTAGAGTTCCATATGCTTCCGCCGTTGGATCTATCATGTATGCTATGACATGTACTCGTCCATATGTGTCTTTTGCTTTGAGCATGGTCAGTCGTTATCAGGGAAATCCAGGAAAAGCTCATTGGGTAGCGGTTAAAAATATTCTCAAGTATCTGCGAAGAACTAAGGACTGGGTCCTAGTACTTGGTGGATGTGATACATTGAGAGTGACTGGGTATAGTGACGCTAGCTTTCAAACAGATAGGGATAATTTCCGTTCTCAAACTGGCTGGATCTTTACCTTAAATGGAGGAGCAGTTACATGGAAAAGTTCCAAGCAAGAGACAGTGGCTGATTCTACTTGTGAATCAGAGTACATAGCAGCAAGCGAAGCATCAAAGGAGGCGATTTGGCTGAAGAATTTCATCGGAGATCTTGGAGTCGTGCCGACCATCAAGGAGCCAGTGGAACTTTTCTGTGATAATGAAGGGGCGGTTGCTTTGGCAAAGGATGCAAGAGATAATCGCCATTCAAGACATATCGACAGAAAGTACCATTTCATCAGACATAAGGTAGAAGAAGGGTACCTCGTTGTGAAGAGGATATCATCTGAAGAGAATCCTGCAGATCCATTCACAAAGGGTCTGAGTAGGATCCGACACCATCAGCATGCTAGAGGCATTGGTCTGAAGGATGATGTTATTTTTAGTAGTTAGGTTGAAACTTATTACAAAGTAAATGTAATTGACTTTTGGTGATTGAATAATGGAGAATTATTTATGAGTTTGTTTACTACCTTTTGTCAATTGTTTATTATTGTGTTTTGCATGTTTTACTTCCCGAATGATTAGATTATTCAAAAACTCCACAGTCAATCATACTTTTGGATGTAAGTAGTGAATTAAGACTGTCATGAATGGAATTGTAGATTGTCTAAGGAGTGTTAGACATGGCAATGGCATTGCTGCAATATTCATGAGTACTTTGAAATAGAGATTAAAGTATTGGATTAACCCACGCTCAGAGAATTACTTCATGGAATTCATCACGGGTAGTTCTGAGACGATAATATCTTATAATCTTTAAACGGAGATATATGAGTTGTGGTTTACAAGTCAGTTGTGCATTGATGATGCGTAAACGCATTGGTAACTCGATGTTATAAAATGTGTTGTTGTGCATGATTTGATGAGTAGATGGTACAAGCTTATAAGTCAAAGTTTATTCGTTCCTTTTGCCCTAACGGGAAAAGCGATATCTTTGGGCCCCTCGGTGATTTGATGTTGACTTATAGTGCCGGGCCCGGTCAGAACTGAATTGATGTGTTCAATTGGAAGTTCTAAAGTCATTACAAATCGGAAATCGGGAAACAAAGTACTGAACAACGAGATTGATTATATTCCATGTCTCATGTTCAAATGATATCTTGTAGAACGAAGGATTATATGATCTCTTATCTTAGGACACATAACTGACTAGGTCAGAGTTCGACAGCGTTCGTTGGAAGCTACAATTTGCTGATCAATTAGGAAGTTACAATGACAATAACAATTATTAGACTTATCCAAGTGGGAGACTGTTGGATTAGGTGTCTAAGCCTATAACTATAATTGATAGCAGCACAGTCCTTTTGGGTTGCCCTCAAGACTCGACATATGGAGAATTAATAAAAAGGGAAAAGAAATAGTTTGTTAATTATTATGGTCTAATAATTAACTAGACAAAAACTATTTGGGAGGTAAATTAACAGTTTGTTAATTGAAAGAGATAGATAATAATTAATCAATAGTTGGTTAAATTAGGAAATTGTCTATCCCACATGGAAGATATCGAAAATCCCTTAGGCAAAAGGGAATTTCGAAATTTTGCATGTATCCCACATTGGTGGGATTACAAAGTAAGGAGGTTATCCAAGGCTATAAATAAAGGCCTTAGGAATTCATTCCAATTTGCTCATCAAGGCTTGAGTATTCGCCTCCTTCTTTCTCCCTCCTTGTGGAAGAACTCCTTATAGTTCATCCCACCCTTAGTTTATATTCTTCTTCGAGTCCTTGGGTGTGATCCCATTAGAGGCACGACGCTTGTGGTGCTTGCTTCCTTGAAATCAAGAAGGATTATAACAACTAAGAGGTATGTAACCCTATTTGTCTTAGTAGCTTATTTATTTATTTTGATTGTTTGCTAGGGTTCATGATATGTTCATAGTTATAGGTTCAATAGTGAAAACATAGATCATGTTTTAGGTTGCATGCACCCTTAATTGTTTAAGTTTGCTTGTAGTGCCTGAAACTCATCACATTTCAAGATCCTCAGAAAAGAGTAAGGATTTCTACGATATCCTTAGGAAAAATAAGAAATTCGAATGGACTGAGAAGCATGAAGAAGCCCTGAAGTGCCTGAAAGACTACCTGTCAGCAGCCCCGTTGCTAATGAAACCAGAAGATGGGGAGCCACTATATTTATATCTCGCAGTTTCCGGAAGCTCAATCAGTGCAGTCCTGGTAAAAGACCATCAAGGTCAGCAGCATCCGGTATATTATGTAACTAACTCTGCTAGACGCAGAATCCAGATATTCTCACCTTGAAAAATTAATTCTAGCTCTTATAATGGCTTCCACTAAACTTAGACATTATTTTGAATCCCATACTATAATTGTGATGTCTAACTATCCTATCAAGGCAGTTCTCGGGAAGCCGGAAATGTCAGGAAGGATGGCTAAGTGGGCAGTCAAACTGAGTGCCTACGACTTTAAATATGAACCAAGAACGGCAATCAAGTCCCAAGCATTAGCTGACTTTGTGGCGGATTTCAGCAGTGACATTAACCAGAAGTTGAAAAGGAAGTCCAGCAGCTTGAGAAGCTCAAGGAAGACTGGATCCTCTATACTGACGGCTCCTCAAATGTCAGAGGAACAGGGCTGGGAATCCTGCTAAAATCGCCACAGGGGGACATAATACCTCTATCCATATCCTGTGAATTTCAGGCTACCAACAATGAAGCTGAATATGAGGCTTTAATTGCTGGATTACAGCTGGCTAGGGATATGGGAATCCTATCTATACAAGTGTTTGTTGATTCTCTCTTATTAACAAACCAATTTAATGGCTCTTATGCAGTGAGATGGGAGAATCTGATCAAATATCTTGAAATTGTTAAAAAATTGTCTCTATTTTTTGCAAATTTTAGCATTTCACAGGTACCAAGAGAAGATAATGCAGAAGCCGATGCCTTGGCAAACTTGGCTTCATCGCTCAGGATCCCTAAGGATGTCAAAATTCCAATAACTCACATCTTGACGCCAGCGATAGTTCTACAGGAAGCTCAGGCTGTTGACAATAATGCAGGCGCAGATGTTGAGAATCCTGAAGATGCTCAAGAATCCTGGACCTACCCGATCAGGAAGTATCTAAAGGACGGGGAGATTCCCAAGGGCGAAAATCCCAGGGCTTTTCGCACAAAGGTAGTACCCTATACTATAATTGATAATATCCTATACAGAAAATCTCTTGCAGGTGTCTACTTAAGGTGCTTAGAGAAGTCAGAAACTCTAGAGGTGCTTGAAGACATCCACAGTGGACATTGTGGGAACCATACCGGGGGCAGAGCACTGTTCTCTAAAGTTCTCAGATTCGGGTATTATTGGCCAACCATTAAGAAGGATGCCGCGAGCGTCTCACAGAAATGCGATGCTTGTCAAAGGCATGGCAATATACTCCACCAACCTGCTGAGCATCTGCATCCTATAGTATCCCCATGGCCATTCATGAAATGGGGCATGGATATTGTGGGTAAATTGCCAAAGGCTCCTCGAGGGAAGGTGTTTATGCTTGCCATGACAGATTACTTCTCCAAGTGGATTGAAGCAGAAGCCTATGTTCAAGTGAGAGAAAAAGAAGTGATATCCTTCATCAAAAGAAACATCCTCACCAGATTTGGGATTCCGGTAGAAATCATATGCGACAATGGCTCCTAGTTTATAGGCAAGAGAACTAAAAGCTTTTGTGAAAGCTGGGGCATCAAGATGATCACTTCAACACCTGTCCACCCTCAGGCTAATGGGCAGGCAGAATCCAGCAATAAGATCATAATCAACAACCTCAAGAAAAAGCTAGGCTCCAAGAAAGGGAAATGGGCTGAGGAGCTGCTGTTTGTCCTTTGGGCAGACAGAACTACACCTAAAAATGCTACTGGCCAAACGCCATTCTCGTTAGTGTTTGGGGCAGAAGCTGTGATCCCTACAGAAATGGTACTCCCGACAGCCAGAGTCAACTGCCAGGATCCTGAAACCAACAGCCAGAATCTCCTTCAGGATCTCGAAACAGTTGAGGAGCTCAGAGATATGGCCAGAATCCGAATGACATCTTACCAGCAGCGGATAGCAAAATCTTATAATAAGAACACCAGGCTGAGAAGATTCCAAGTAGGTGACTTGGTCTTGAGGAAGGCTTTTCAGAATACTACCAATCCTGCTGATGGGAAGTTGGCACCCAAGTGGGAAGGCCCTTACCTTATAGATTCTGAAGAAGGAAAGGGGGCATACCGTTTGGTAAATATGGAAGGAGAACCTCTGCCAAGAGCTTGGAATGCTGTCCACCTTAAAGCGTATTTTATGTGAGAATCCCATTGAGAATCTCAGGAAGAATCCCAAGGATCCTCACTGTCTAAATATTCCAAGGTACGTATACTAATCCTATTTCAATTCATTCTTGTTATTCCTATGACACATTACTGACTTAAGCATCGGAGTGGTGTTAGCTAAGCTAATACCCACCCCTCACCAAGTGTTGAGTGTTTTGCAGATTTTGAGAATCCTAGAGAATTTTGGGTATATCCCCAGTTAGAGGCTGATCACCTCTCCTCCGTTTAAGGTATCCTGCATACCTTCTAAGGTTTAAGAGGATTTCACCTCTTCTATGTTTGGGTAATCGCCAGTAGCGCACGACCCTCACCAGGAGCGCACGTTGTCCACTAGTATGCTCAAGGTGGCCGGACCAGTCCACTCCAGGGGTGGCTGACAATCTTGTCACTGGAGGCTGCCGGGAGGATTCTCAAGGTTTTTAACACTCACGTGTTAACTAAGGCTTAAAAGGTCTTCACCTTTTCTAAGAATCGCCAGGAGCGCTCGTTATTTGCCATTGGGCGGAACCTCAAGTAATAGCAGACGTGCTATCCTCACGAATTATCTAAGGTCTATAACACCAACGTGTTATCTAAGGTTTTGGCATTTTCATGTCACTTACGTATGGGCTTGTCCCCAGAATTGACTTAGTCCCACGTTTGCACGGGCTTGTCCCCAGAAATGCACGGGCTTGTCCCCAGAAATGCACGGGCTTGTCCCCAGAAATGCACGGGCTTGTCCCCAGAAATGCACGGGCTTGTCCCCAGAAATGCACGGGCTTGTCCCTAGAAATGCACGGGCTTGTCCCCAGTTTAACTCAATTTTGAAACTACTATGCTTTTACCACAGGTATCCTCAAGGATGCTGAAAGGGATTCCAGAATCTATCTAAATGCACCCAAGGTAAAACCTACTTAAGGGACTATTCAGGTAATGTACTTTCAAATTATTACATTTTATCATGCTGACTTGTGTCATGGTTTGTCGACTTACATACTTAACTTAAAGCTTTTTTACTACCTTAATATTCCTGAAGAACCCGATGGGATTCTCACTTATATATTTTAAAATTTTTCATGAACAAAATAAAAAACAAGGGGCAAACACACCATGATAAAGAAAGTCGGATACTAGTATTAACCATGCAGGAAATTCAAAAGGGGTAACTCCAGTTTCTCAGCACCCCCAAGCTCCTCCAGAGTTCCTTTCTAGGTAGCTGCATTCAAGCTTTAGCAGTGAAGCCTTCAGCATCTGCTTCATTGGCCATGATCGCGAAAGAAAATCGAAAAGAAAAGGGAGGGAGCTGACCTGGAGAAAAAGAGAAATCGAGAAGGTTCCGATGGTAATCCAGGGTTATTTATGGAGAAGTCTCATGAGAAGTTGAGTCACTATCAAATCAGGAGCTAACGAGTCACCTCCGTAATTATTTCAAGAGTTTGAATTTTCACAGCCGTCTTCATGGTCGACAACTGTCAAAATTCAGGGGAAATTGTTTGGGCTGATATTTCGGGATCCTCGGCGGAAGCTCAAGTGGTCCAGTATCCTCAGACGGGTTGAGAATCCTGATAGGTTCGGGCATCCTGAATTACAGTTATCGACTAACCGCTATGTTGTTCCTCGTATTTATTTGGTTGCAGGTAAAGAAAACGTGTAAAACAAGCCTAAAGACTCGGACAAAGACTAAAGAACGTGGACTAAGTGGTCCACAACGTTCATATTGACTTAATGGGGAGAATCCCTAAAATATAGGACAGTTGGTTGTTTTATTTCAGGATCCTTGCCGGAAGCTCAAGTGGTTCAGTATCCTGACAGGTTCGGTATCCTGAAATGCAGTTATTGACTAACCGTTTCAATTGTCCACGTGTCCTAATTAATTGCAAGCTTAAATGGACGTGTAAATGAAGGCTAAAGACCAGGTCAAGCATTAAAGAATGTGCCATAACCGACTCCTAACGTTCACATGGACTTGGTGGAAGAATCCCTTAGTTTTAGCACTTCTTGTTATTACTTTGTAACTATGTAAACCGGCTTTGTGATCGATGATAGGGACCGGATACCACTCACACTCACAAAATACTCTCTGTAACACTTAGATTTCGATCACAATAGCTCAACACTTGTAATTCTTCGTTTCGTTATCAATAAAATTGACTAGAAGGCGGCTATTCGGCCGGCTCCCGAGGTTTTTATCCAGGATTCCCAGAGGCAACTCGAAGGATTCTGGAGTTTTCCTCGCTAAATCCTTGTGTCACCATCCTAACTTGGATTATTTGCTCATTTGATCGTTAAGCACACTGCCTCACAATCTAAGTTTGGAATACAGGATTCCCAAGTGAATTTTTGACCAAAACATATGGGTCATAGCATCCACATACATTAATTATTATATATATATATATATATAAGAATTTCAACTTATACAAATTTAGACCCATTTCAACAAAACCCGCCTCATTTTGTCCAAAACACAACACGGTTTAGATTATGTTTTACCAACCACGATTCCTACATAAAGGTAAGCATTCCCTTTTTATTTTTTACTACCAATATTTTACCAATATAGGTCAGTTTCCCTAATTTCAAGCTTCAAGGACCCTAATTATAGTTCTTAACAACCATGGATGGTAATATCCAAAGTTAATACCCAAAATACATAATAACTAACATACTAGATGCTTACAACTCAAGAAACACCTAGTTTTTACCCAAATTCTTAAAGAAACAAATGGCCATCACAACCTTAAATTTTTCTCCCCTAGATTTTGATTATCTGCTTGCAAACGACGCAAAGGGGGGGGGGTTCCCCTTCTGATCTTTTTCTCACGCCGCAGGTCCCCCTAAGTTTATTTTTTTTTATAATTACACATAAAGACTCCCTCAACTTTGGTCACTTGACAACTTTGACCACTTGTTATTTACACTCAACACCCTATACCTTCACATTTTATTGACTCCCTCAACTTTGGTCACTTAACAATTTTGACCACTTGTTATTTACACCCAACACCCTAAACCTTCACATTTTATTTATTAGTCACTTTTAACTTATTAACCAAATAACTATCACCAATATTATATTGGGTTATTATTTAAAAAAGACACTATAACACCCCACATGGGTGGGGAAGAGAACTAAGCACTCATTTATAAGGGTATAGATACCTCCCCCACCAAGACGCGTTTTAAATCCATGAGGAGTGGATGCCTGAGGGCATGCCGGCTACCAAAGCGGACAATATCTTGGTTACGCCGGACTTGTGCTGTTACATATGGTATCAGAACCAGTCGTCGACCAGTGTGCCAGCGAGGACGCTGGTCCCCTAAGGGGGGGGGGGGGGATTGTAACATCCCATATGGGTGGGAAGGAGAACTAAGCACTCATCTATAAGGGTGTGGGTACCTCCCCCACCAAGACGCGTTTTAATGCCTGAGGGTGTGCCGGCTGCCAAAGCGGACAATATCTTGGTTGTGACGGACTTGGGCTGTTACATACACTACCATTAACCCCAGGCAACTAAATAAACCATTTAAAGAACAAACTTCGGGATGTTACAAAGATCTACCGTTGTAGATAAAGAAAGAGTTTCCCGGGATTTCATCGGATGAGAGAGTAGATGAGCACACCAAAATAATAATGTGTACCCCTCGAATCCATGCGCCGATCTAAGTGACCACCGGAAAATCGAAGCAACAAAGAGACAGTGGAAGATTCACCCTTCTAGAGAAAAAAAGTTTGGCCTGGGATTTCGTGGGAGGATAGAGAGAAAGACGTGTCCCTTTCAAATGCACACATTAAACCACACACACGTTAACATAACACACATATATACCTTAAAAGTCCACCTACTATTCAAGATATATATATATATATATATAGAGAGAGAGAGAGAGAGAGGAAAGTTATTATACAAAGGACGGTTTGCGTTCGAAGCGTGCGAAGGGATATCATCCGTTCATCTGCGTGTTTTTTTATCTGACGGCGCTAAATTGTTTCCCATCTTCAGCGTTATTTTAGACACTTAATAAAATAAAAAAAGACACGGAGTCTTTAAAAGGGGTATTAACGTCTCTTTACCTTTTAATACAAGACGCAAAGACAACTTTAAATACGCATTAACAAAAAACACGCATACCTCAAACTTTTACACACAAAATAACACATATGTTCACCGTTTTCACACAACTGAATAAAAACCACTAAGCTGAACATAATTTTATTACGCATAAACAAAAAAAACACGCATACCTCAAACTTTTATACACAAATCACGTATATGCTCAACTTTTTCACGCAATTTTAATAAACCGCTAAACGAATCATAATTTAAATGCAAACTTTAAAAATTACGTCATAATCACGCATTTACTCGTTTATCACCGTAAAAATTAATGACTAACATCGGAACAACAATATAACGCATGTTCATTATGATAATAACACAAACATAAAAAATAAAATCATTCTTCATTAAAAACCAACTTCATAAAAAAAATACAACATCATTTAAATTACATCATAAAAGATCTAGACAAAGGAAGCAAGAAAATCCATCTTCAAATCAATAGAAACTTTAATCAGCTGCATGATCTTCCAAATAGCTTGAACCTGGTCCTCATCAGCTATAGCCAGGTCAGTCAAAAACAAAACAGAAATATGACGCAATGACGAAGAAGGCATAGCAAGCAACTCATCCATGATTTTGCCACGATCAGCAACTCCAGCTCTTAAAACATTCAGATGTTGCTTCAGAACATCGCTAAAAAGAACATCGCTAAAAAGAACATCCTTATTGAAATGCTTCATAACTTTATCACGCACTTTCTGCTTCAATATATTAGAAGAAGGTGGTGTCGTTGATGACGAGGACGAAGACGCCATCTTCAGAGAATGTATTATTCTATATTTCATTCAACTCAAAAACAAAAACTGTAAAATAACACAAATCCACTATATAAAGAGGTAGAAAACCCTAATTCTAAAATCGGACGGTCTAGAAGGAAAACATTAAAATTATTTTAAAAAATATATATTTAAAATAATAATAAATAAATAATAAAATAACGCACCGGGTATATAAACAGACAAATAAAAAGGTAAACCCTAAAACCACCATTTTTATACTGTAAACACAAAAAACCACCAAAACACAAAACGATGGCTTCTTCCTCCTCTCCATCACAAGCAAAGAAGATCGTGAAGGATCTTGTTAAAAACAAAATTGAAGATGAAAAGCTAATGGATCAAGTATCAAGGAACTCCTTAGGGATGCTAACAATCCTGACTTCAAATGACGTCAGGGATGATATGAACCTCATTAGCGAGCTCATTCCAGAAGATACAACAGACTTCGTTGACAATGTTGTTACCTACATTTCTGAACAAATTAGGCTGGACATTGAGATAGCTGAGAAGGTCAAGGAACTATTGAATCAAACGCTGGAAAAAACAAACGCAAGCAAAAGGGATTGAAAGGGATCGACAATTTCTAGTGTAATGCGTGTTTAGTTTCCATTTTCTTTATTTTCAAAAAAAAATGCAATGTTTACATTCTAATGAAAATATATCGATCACCCTTGACTTTAAAAAAAACAAGTCCTGTTGAAAAATACGCAAAAACGATAAACAAAACATGCACAAATTCTCTAAAACACAAAACATAAAAAAACTAAAAGAATAACGCAACTATTATCACAATTACGTAACTATTATCACAATTACGCATTTGTAATTACGCATGCGGTATACAAAACCACAAGTTATAAAAAAAAGCATAATTGAATATTCACTATCATTAAAAAAAAAATAAAGCATGTTATTTATAAAATTACGCAACTGAAAAAAAAAACCATGTTATTTACAAAATAACGCAACTGCATCTACTGTTCACCATCCTCATCATTTGAACCAATTTTTTTACCTTTACATGTCCTTCTATCATGGCCAGGGAACCAACAAACCAAGCACTTCCCGCTCCTTTTACCAGCGCGACTACTCGCTTGTTCCTTCTTTGATTTAATTCTTTAATGAGAGCCACGTCCTTTGTTTTTAATACCACCGGGAAGTTTTGTGCTTCCATCAACAGGCTGATTGGCTCTTAAAATCTCAGCAAACCTATCTCAGCGATTTTTAGGAACAACTGATCGATTCTCTTCTTCGTCATTTCTTTCATTTGATCCCTTACAGAGCACGGGGCATAGGCGATTAATTATATGTTCATAGGAATACATAATATCACGCAAAACATTGTCTACTTCATGAGCATTAGAAAAATTAGAATCACTGCTCAGGCGCATAGCTTTTTGCCTTTATTAAGTGCAGCTTCCTTGCTCCAACGCTTCATGATGTACTTTTGAGGGATTTCAAGTACCTCAAACATCGTCAATACATAAAACACATGGGAGCACAACAACCCATAACGCTCAAACCGTTTACAGCTACAGGTACATGTAATATCACCTCAATCCTTGTAAAGTCAACCTAAAAAAATGAAAAAAGGACAACACATAAACACGCATAAAATCACACAGTCTGCATTTTATAGAAATAACGCAAGCATATATTACAAATCACGCAAAGCTATAATAGTACTTACTTCCAGCAAATCAGGGCCAATTGCAGCATGATCTTTAATAGAAACCTTTGCAGTATTATCACCAGTTACGGTATTCATGCCAAAACAGTTCTTGGTACTGCAATATATCTCATCTTGGACATCATTAAACATAGTCCTCGTGTATATGTGTGCAGCTTGTTCCTCAATTGCAAATTTAGTCCACATGTCGGGAAAGGTGTATCTGGAGTCATGATCATTCTTCTGATGGGTGTGTCTTTGAATCTCAAGTGAAGCTTCATAATGGTTAAAAAA
>JBCNJP010000001.1:2910592-2949592 GCA_039602395.1 Deinandra increscens subsp. villosa
ATGCATATAGGGAATTATTTGAAGTTGCAAGTGATGATGTGATCATGTAAACGTGAAATGTAATGAGGAATTATAATAAAGTTGTCACCCTCTCTATAGATGAGGAAGGTAAAGGCTCTAACTAGACAAGCAAAGGGAAAACCAAAGCTTAATGAGGTAACACATAGTAGGTTTTGAATTACAATACATGGTAATTGTGATTAAGAGTAGTTGTATGGGTTGGGAATGTTAGGATGGAAAATAAAGCACATCTAGTTTTGAAATTTATAAGATGTTGTTGATAATGTGATAAATATGATGAATATCATATATTACCCCTCAAGGGGATGGGATCTTTGATCCCTAAGTTGTGTTGTTGAAGATGAGGTAATTAGGATGGTGATCATCCTTTACTTCAAAATGACAAGTATCCAAGTTGAAATGATGCACATAGTTGTGAATTCTAGTGGTACTCACCAAGATTCGTTATTTGGAACCTAGGAGATTAGTGTCAAGAATTTGTCCGTATATCAATTTGTTGATTATGTATTAATTGTTTATATTGTGGACGTGTCAATGTGCTCAAGTAAAAGTTGCAGGTGACATGTGTATAATCACAATCAAAAGTGTTGAGGTATGAGTAGTGTTAGTAAAGATAGATCCTAACGGGTCAACGGGTTAAGTTTGAACTTTGGTGGATTCCTGAAAAATCAGAAAATAAGACTAAGTTTAAAACTGGCAGATTTCCAGCTAATCTCTGGAAATTTCGTCCCAAGCGTATCACTTGGGACAGTGATGGTGGGAAGCGATACGCCTACGGCTGTCGCGGTACGCGAGGGTTGTCTCGTATATTTTTTTTGTAGTTATTTCTTGATCTTTTATTGCTAGATTACCATTAGTTGTTGTTTAAAGCCACAAATACTGACGTGTTACCTGTAATGTGGTAGGTAAGGAGCAACCGAGTTCGAGTGGGTGATCAGGCTATCGTTTGAAGAACCGAACATCCAAGTTATCCTTATGGGGGTGTAATTTTGTGAAACAAACCCTTATGATGTTATTAAAGTTCTATGGTGCCATGTTTGGCAACCAATTGTTAAACTAAATTTTTGTGTATCATATTTTGGGGATCAATGTCGTATCTTATCATTACTCTTACTGGGACCTAATGAAAGTAATTTTATTGGTTGAAAACGGGTATGGGTGTTACAGACCCGTGGGAGGAGACGATGTGTATGTGTGTGTGTGATGTAGGAGGTCGGTAGAAAACAGGAACCAGACAGAGATGGGCATCGTATGTAAGAAAGTGATATGGGGGGGGGGGGGGATCTTGTTTGTGAAGAGCGAAAGGAAATAAAGATTCGTCAAACACTACATGCCGGGAGATAGTAATGTGTCTGGAAGAGAGGTAGTAACCGACATAGCCTTGGTAATTATGTGATAATCCTAGGAAGTCACATGAAGTTAATCTCGGTTGGAGTTTATGAATTGTTGTGTATGGAAATAGCGGATAACAAAGACACCTAAAAACACGTAAGCGCGTGTATGAAGGTGTACATTTAAATAAACGAAAAACGGGGGTGGAGAGACCGAGACATTTAGAAGGAAGAATGTCAAGTATGTACGTGATGTGAAACCGATAAAATTAGCAAACCAGGAATCATGTATATAAGCGTAGCATGTCAATTAGAGCATTATATGAGTTTAGTATTCTTAAAACACATCACAAGCTTCACACATAAGGTTGAGTCTCGAAAATTGGTGATTAAACTCTCTTGCAATCTCAACAAATTCACCAAACTTGTCACCAAAGGGAAGATTATCAGTCAACTTCTTCTTGGGGTTAACCATAGGGAAAACCTCAATCCCCATTGGTTTGGTGTCATGTGTATCATTGGTCTTCCACAAGGCTGGATATCTAGAATCCAGAGCCAGTTGTATAAACCTTGGGACTGCAGCAAATTTCTTGTCTCTTGTCACTACAGCTTTGACATCTTCAAAGATCAATCTGGACCAGTTGAATCTAACACCTCTAACTAGTGACACCATTGCATGAGTGTGCACATGGTTTAGCTGATCCGTTGAGCTCTTCTTAGCAATGATGCATTTCTGCAAGTACTGAGCCAACATCCTCCAATAAGGTGGAATAAGAGCCTTCATAGTCGGGGGTGACACTGTATGATATCCCATCTGCTTCAAACACTAGGTAACCTGTAGAAACGAGATACGATCTTACTATTGCGTGTATCAATCAATCATAGCAACAACGGATGTAAATAAGAGAATTCTTATTGATTACTTGAAGATACAATGAAGTTCTCTCTAGTTTCTCTCTCTAGAAACACACACAGAAAGGTGTAGAATGACAGAAGTGTTCAGAAGTTCGCATGCACATTCTAACACAACCTATTTATACTAAGTGACTAACCATCCAGCGTACCAAACTGGTACGCCGGACGACATGGTCCGCCGGACCATGTGATACGCCACTAAAGACATTTCTATTACAACTCATACTCAGACACGCTCACATAGATACAATACACGAGACACTCATAGCATAGGAATATGCTTCTACAGACTCCCCCTTAACGTGTAGTGTATCTATTTTCTAACTAAACTTCAGTCTTCAACATTGCTGCATCCGATCTTTGACTTGAAATCTTGTCAGAAATAGAGCTTGCATGGCTGGATCACTCTTGAATTATCTTTAATCTTCAAGATCCACTTGTAAAAATAAAACATACGTCCCTTTCACCATGCTCGAGTCTTGACACATATAACCTGCAATTTCAGAAGACAGAAACGCGGTTTCTTTTTCTTTTGAAAATTAATTTAATCTTGGCGCAAAGTTAATTTCAGTTTGGTACGCTGGATGGTTAGTCACTTAGTATAAATAGGTTGTGTTAGAATGTGCATGCGAACTTCTGAACACATCTGTCATTCTACACCTTTCTGTGTGTGTTTCTAGAGAGAGAAACTAGAGAGAACTTCATTGTATCTTCAAGTGATCAATAAGAATTCTCTTATTTACATCCGTTGTTGCTATGATTGATTGATACACGCAGTAGTAAGATCGTATCTCGTTTCTACAAGTGGTATCAGAGCATTTGGTTGCTCTACTGCTGTGTTTTTGATCAATTTCATGTGATAACAATTTCAAAACTGAAATTTTTCTGAAAGCTAAACCTGACAACCACTTCTTTATCCAAAGCCATAGGATCAGCAGCAACATCTTTCAGTCTAAGAGCCTGTCTAAAAATTTTCTTCAGTCAACACCACATATGTTCCTTGTATCTTAGCAATAATCTGCTTTCCATCATCAGAAATAAAAGCAGTCTTCCAGAATTCCTGTTGCATTCTTTTGCAAATAACAGGATTGGCGGTAAGAGCATAGTGTAGGCAGCATCTCTTCAATCCTTCAATCATGGACTTGTACTTCTCTTTATAATCAACAGGTGGATCTAGCAAGTATGCAACCGTATTGTGATCCTCAATAAACTCTAAGTCCCTGCACTCACAAACACAGATAAAATCTAAAACAGACAAAAATTCATCAGTTATAAGGATTTCTCGAAAAACGGTCAGCACAGCTTAAAAACGAAGAAAAACTAGTTGAAACACATCATCAGGTACCTTTTCGATCGAAAACTAGGTTTTCGATCGAAAAGCATCCATCTGGTCGGAAAAAACTGTCGATTACCGAGAATCCTAATCGAAAAGTGTACTCTTCGATCGAAAAGCCTAAGCTTCTGATCGAAAAGCCTAAGCACCGATCGAAAAGGGTATTTTTCGATCAGAGAGCCTAGTTTATCGATTAAGAAGCCTCAGGCCATCGGTAACCGATGATCAAAAACCACCGGGGGCTGATCAAAAAGCTTCTCAAACTGATCGAAAAGCCCCTTGCTCGATCGAAAAGTCCTTTCTTCACTGTTCCAGACCTGCAACTCCATCAAACATGCAATTTTTGTTTGTTTTAACACTTAAAAACAATCCCAAACACCTGCAATTAGAGTTTTTCACCCATCCCAAACAATAATCACAAGAAAATTCAAAAAATCACACATACTCAAGTCGATCCTGTGGGGGTTTAGCAGCACGCTTCAGTCAGGGTGCCCTGGCCCAAATTGACACCAGGGATGTATCCAGTGAGTGATTCCGATCGAGCTGGTGTTGTCGGATGGTGGAGATGGTGGCGGAGGGCGGCGGATTGAGGAGGAGCAGTGGCGGTGGCGCTGTGGCTAATGGGGGTGATTCGGTGATGGTTTTCGATGGGAAAGGCAGTGGTGAGGTCGTGAAGGGATGGCGACAGCAGTGGTGGTGTGCGATGGTGGTGGTGATCGGAAGTGAGGGTAACGGTTCTAGGGTTTGGAGAGGAGAAAAGAGAAAGAGACAAAGTGGGGAAGGGGAGCCGGCCCTCCTCATCTTTGTTTCAAAAATTAAAAAAAAAAATTCACAACACCCCCTCTATTATGAATGATGTCCTCAAACCACACAACTTTAACATAAACCCATTCAAAAAAACAAAGTTGATTGAAATTTTTTGCATACCACCCAAAGTTAATTCCGTTCATTTTAGAAAGCTTCCCCTGAACTCAAGCCCGAGAGTTTTAATATCCGGCAACCCTTTTTAAAAATAAATAAATAAATGAAATAAGACAAAAAACAAAATAAATAAAAAATAAAAATTAAATAAAAATCTTAACCAACTGAGTTTTGAGTGAAGAGGCATTATAAGGGATCATACCAGATAGTCTGTGACTGAGGAACCCTTTTCAGCTTCAGTTACTTCGCGTGTTCAGGCAATTGCTGGTATTTTTGGTCCATTATTAAACTCATGTCGCTTTCGCATGCTCAGGCACTTTCATCACATAAATTATATTTTAAGGTTTATTAATTATGAAAATCTGTCCAGGTCACACACATAAGTCCTAGGTATAATTTGCACATTCTATCAAGTACACCTGGTTTCCGTACAATATTTTTCACGATACCTTTCCTTAAGCCTAACATCATGCTCCAGACTGGGTTGAGAAAAGAAAGAATAGATCACGGAGGTTTTGTTGGATAATATACATAGTCAACTGAATTTTGGAAACATTTTTAATAATGCTCTCATCAGTGACAAAGGCTGATGGTTTTGGACACTTGAGGGTCTCTTTTGGTTGTGCACATTGGCATCTTTTGGGTTTAACTGTATGTACAATGTGATCTTAACTGTACGTGGATCAGGGAGGTTCCAGGTTTTTGCTTTCGCAGAACAGAGGAGTCCTGACTCACGTACAACATTCCCAGGTCATTGCTTACGCAAAGCAGAGGGAAGGGAGTTTTTTTAAGCATGACATCAAAACTCAGAACCGGGCGTGTGTCTCAGGATTCCTGGTGCACAGTCAAATAGAAATTGTACAAACCTAAGTGGGTGCTTCCTATCAAGCATCATACGTTATCTTCAAGTGTTGTGATAAAGCATACCTTTTGATTGATTGACAGCAGAGCCTGCCAAGCATATCGACCATGAATCACAGCTTTTCACCTCCACCTTACACATGTCAGTCAGCAAACACCTGGAAATTTACATCACTTCCCAACCTGGTCCACCAAAACCAGAAAAAAAAAAAATTAAAAGCACACAATTTAGAGGAAACATCAAATGTTTATTTTATATCTTCCCCTTACTTTTAGATTTTATTTTACAACAATAAAAAAACACTATTTTTTATTTTTTTTTCATTTTTCCATTTTTTTATTTTTTTTAAATTTAAAAAATAAACAAGAAAATGAAAAACAGTTGCCAGATTACTCATCAAAGGCTATCATCCGGAGGCCTTTGAGACACATTTCAAAATTGGCACTGGGAAGGGGTTTTGTGAACATGTCTGCCACATCCGACTTCACCCGTTCTAAATGAATGAGCCTGCGTTCATAGCAGTCCCGAATGAAGTGCGTTTTTATGTCAATGTGCATGGTTTTCGAGTGCTGCACAGGATTTTTAACTATTTGTAACGCAGCATTATTATCACAGAAAATGGGAGTGTCAAAGAAATTCAAACCGTAATCTCCCAGTTGATGCTGCAACCATACCACTTATGAACAACATGCAAATGCAGCCACGTATTCTGCTTCGGCTGTCGATTGTGACACCGTGTGCTGCTTCTTGCTCTGCCATGCCACCAGCCTGTCACCTAATAATTGAGCTCCGGCAGATGTGGATTTCATGTCAAGCTCATTACCACCATAATCACAGTCAGTGAAAGCATACAGATTAAATCCTGAGTCTTTAGGGTACCAGAGGCCCAGTCATGGCCGACCCTTCAAATATTTAAAAATACATTTAACAGCAGATAGATGAGAAAGTTTAGGATTAGCCTGATAACGTGCGCACTGGCACACTGCAAGCATGATATCTGGATGTTAGAGCATGTTCCGTGTGTGGTCATTATTGTGCGAATTATGTAATTGTCTAGACTGTTGAAATAGCTAGGTTGCCAACGTACCATGAAGCGTAACAGATGGTACGCTGCACCGTACCAAATGGTACGCTGGGTAGTCTAGTACGTTGGGCAGTTTACCTATAAATAGGTAAAGCTTAGCTTCTCAATTTAGATTTCTGGTCATTTGTCTTTGTGTTGAGAGGAGAGGTCTGTACAACCTCTCCAGAGCTTCAATGATGTAAACTCCTTCGTTGTAATCATTCGACACAATAAATGACTAGATTTCTCCGTCTCAATCCTTCTATGATCTGGAAACGATCCATATATGGTTGTACAACTGGTATCAGAGCCGTTGGCTCAATTTCCCGATACTATTTTCGTTTTTGAAGTTTTTGAGACGTTAAAAGGTTCAATTAGGTGAGATTCAGTGAGTTTTAGATCGATTTTTGATAAACCGAAGCTTTCTGAGTCAATTTCGCATCTAGTATGAGTGATTGATTGAAGAAATTCGACGAATTCTGAATCTGGAGTGACATTGAAGATTTCTGCGTTTTTGAGTGATGGTACACCGCTGGTACGCTGGTGGTACGCAAGGCAATCTTCAACCACCGTACCAGTGTGTTCTTCCGCCGTACCATGGTCCTCTAGTGGTACGCATGTGAATCTTCATCGAACGTACCATAGTGGTCCGGAGCGGTTATTTTTGGTACGCAGCGGTTTCACCGTACCAAGTGGTACGCCGTACCAAATGGTATGCCGCTGATATTGGTCCGCTAGTTATTGGTTCGCTGGATTTTTGGTACGTTGGAGCTTATGGTCCACAGCAGCCATGGGCTCTGCCCCTTGAACCCCGCCAGGGGCTGCCGCCCCTTAGACCACACTTCTCGGGGGCGCTGCCCCCGAACCCCCTTTAGTCAGTAATAAATATCTAGGGGTTATTTTGAAGAATGGGGTGAGGTCATGAGAATTTCAAAGAACAAATCAGTTATCGAGTTTACCCTTGATTCGGTAGCTGTGAATTTACAATCAAGAGTTACCAGATTCCGATGCTTATCATGAATTGGTCGTCGAATTTCTGAAAGATATTTGTGGGTAGTCACGGTTTTTGATGATGGGCATATATTCAAAAACAAGTTTCTGATGATGGACAGAGATTTAGAAACTGGGGTGTGATTACTTTGGCACGTTTATCGAAGATTATCTTTCTACACAAACATAAAATATGTGATTCCATTACGAGCTACCTAAAGAATATTCTACTTGCTGGGTTGGAATTTGGAATTGAATATGTCACATGTTTAGGGGGAAAATTGAGACCCTTGAAAATTTCAAAGTTTTATCTGATGAAAACGGAAAATGTGAATATTTAAAGCAATCAGTTCAGGGGATGACGTTGAGTTAAGCAACGATTGTGGTTCTTTCAACAACAATTTGCCATATCTGAATTCAGTTGATCCAAAATAACACAGAATGAAAATCTTTTTGCCTTTTATCAAATTTTATGTCAAAACACACCAAAATCTTTTTAATTTTTCGAACTTGAGCTAAAACACACCAAAAATCTTTTTGGAATTTTTAGAAATATCAAAAACAACTGAAACTAGAAATTTAAAAGCAATAAATTATGTTTTTGTGAGAAAGATCGCAACGTGAGATCCTACCAGTGATATGCACTTAACACATTTCAATTTCAATCTATTCAGCATGCAAGCCAAGCAGTTCACGAATATAACTATTTTCATGTTTATTTCAGTCAAATCAAATCAATTTTTACTGCTTTCTGATATTGACTTAGGTATATTTATCAAGCATAGAAATCGTGGTACCCACAAATCCAAGTAATTTGAGAATCTGATTTTATTATATTTTTGATTTTTCTATTTCTTTTATTCATTCATGAATATTCACAGATATAAGTTGTTCGTAGTGTTTCATGCAAAAAGAAACCAGAACCCTAAACAAACAACAATCAGGTCAATCTTTCGATACGCAGAGAAAGTCCGATTGTTTAGGAAAATAAGAAAGCAAAACAAGTTGAAATTGTATAACTCAACAACAATCAGGTCGGTACTCCCGTACACGTAGAGAAAGTCCGATGAGTTATACGAAACACCAAGAAAAATAAAGCAGAACGTCAAACGAAAACGATCAGGTCGATCTTTCGATACGCAGAGAACGTCTGATCATTTGACAAAATAAAGAAAATCAAACAAGTTTAAATCTTTCAAAAGAACACATGCGTACACTAGAACACTTATTTATTCTATTTTTGCATTTTTCATCTTTTTATCAAGATTACTCAATCACAATAATTATGTTACACCACAGATTTCAAGCAAGCATTATGTTTATATCATACTGGCAAGTATCAGATATTGATTGACACATTCAATGAAACATACAAGAACCTACAGCTTTTCAATCTATTTAATCCATGGTCAGTAACATTCACGGATGTACCATCATTTCTCACAATGTTGGATGACATTTCTCAATTTTTGATTTTTCCATTTTTTTTATGTTTTTGGATTTTCCAATTTCTATGCTTTTTCATTTTTCAATACAGAAAAACCACATATCTTTGTATTTTCTCAGATACATCTCCCCCTAAAAAGGAGAAAGTAAAGGAAAACATTAACAAAATAAAAAAATTGATCAACTGAACCAGATTAGGTGGCTTTCAAGTTAGTAATCCCATTGATTTGCAACAAGAATTTAAAACGAGTTTTGTCAAAAGCTTTGGTGAACAAATCAGCTCGTTGAAAATCTGTATGAATTTTCTGCAAATCAATTAATTTCTTTTCATAGCAATCCCGAATAAAATGATATCTTATGTCAATATGCTTTGTTTTGGAATGCTGAACAGGATTTTTCGTGATAAAAATAGCAGCCGAGTTATCAATGTAAATTGGAGTAGTTAGAAAATTCAAACCGTAGTCACGTAACTGTTGTTGTGTCCACAAAACTTGTTAACAACAACTTGAAGCAGCCACATATTCTGCCTCAGCAGTAGATGTTGCAACCGAGGTTTGCTTCTTGCATTGCCAAGACACCAATCTCTCCCCTAAAAACTGACATCCGGTGGTAGTCGATTTAAAGTTGATTATGCAGCCGCCATAATCCGAGTCAGAATACGCCAATAACTCTAACTTATCATCATTAGGGTACCAGATGCCAAGATCCGGATGACCCTTCAAATAAGAAAAAATCCTTTTTACTACTAACATATGTGAAGCCTTCGGAGCTGCCTGGTACCTAGCACATAAGCAAACAACAAACATAATATCAAGACGAGATGCAGTCAAATACATAAGGGAACCAATCATAGGCCTAAACAATGTCGGATCAACATTTGCACCGGATTCATCTGGTTTGATACCATGTGAAACCTGAATTGGAGTACTTGGAATCCGAACATCGCCAATCTTGAACCGAGCCAAAATATCAGACACATATTTTGTTTGGTGCAAAAATATGCCTTTGGCAGACTGATGGACTTGAAGACCCAGAAAGAAACCCATCTCTCCCATAGAGCTCATCTCAAACTTTGTTTGCATAACCCGCTCAAATTCTTTGCATAGGCTGTCTTTTGTGCTTCTAAAGATAATATCGTCAACATAGACTTGAACAAGCAGCAGATCCTTCCCGAACTTATTTGAAAATAATGTACAATCCACCTTGCCACGTTGAAACCCGTTGTCAAGCAAGTTTGTAGAAAGTGTCTCATACCAAGCCCTTGGTGCCTGGTGAAGACCATATAAAGCCTTGTCTAACTTGTACACTTTGTCAGGAAACTCCGAATCATAAAAACCAGGCGGTTGCTTCACATAAACCTCTTCACGAATCTTTCCATTGAGAAAAGCACTTTTGACATCCATCTGATACACCTTAAATCCGTGATGTGCCACGAAAGCTAGAAATATCCTGATAGCTTCAATTCTTGCTATAGGAGCATACACTTCGTTGAAATCTATGCCTTCGATCTTGGAAAAACCTTGAACCACTAATCGCGCCTTGTTTCTGACAATAACACCATGATCGTCTTTCTTACATTTGAATACCCACTTCGTTCCTCAAGGTTCTTTAGAATTCTTGGGTAAATCCACGAGATGCCAAACGCCCAACTTTTAAAATTGTTGTAACTTTTCTTGCATGGCTTCTACCCAAGAAGCATCATCCAACGCTTTATCAACATTGGTAGGTTCCACTTGAGATAGAAAACACGAGTGAAAAACTTCATTCTGAACCCCGGAATCTCTAATTTCGGCAATTAAAGCATCAACATTTTCTGACAATTGATGACGAGTACGCACTCCCGAAGACAAATCTCCAATATTGTGAATCCTAAGAGTTGTTGAATCAGAAACTTCAAGATTATCTGCCAGAGTATGTAAAGTTGCATCTGCTTCTTCTGAACTTGATAAATCACCAATTGGTAAAGAATTTGGCACAGAAGAACCTGTACTTGGTAAATGAATTTGATCATCAAAAGGTGTCGATTCAGCTTCATGAGAAGCACTTTCATCATCATCAGAAGAACTCATGGTTTCTAAACTAGAAACGCTATGACTAGATGAAGCAATAGCAGGAGAAGTACTTGGAAGCTTAGGAATCCAGGATCCTGGTCCAGAACTCTTCATTGAGTGTAGCAAAGCAGCTAAAACATCAGGATCCTCTTCATCAGAATCAGGTTGTGCAGTCGTGAAAGAATCAAGTAAAGACTTGTAATCAAAAGCCCGAGTATCAGCCAATTTGGGTTGTAGAAAAGTATGTTTTAGACAATCCACATTCACATGATTCTCAATGGTCTTAGAAGAAGGAAAATAAACACGTTTCATTTGATGATGATAACCAACAAAAATGCCTTCAACAGCTTTAGCTGCAAATTTCCCACCTTCCTTGAGAAACCTGCATAAACACCCAAATGGCTCCAAAAAGTTTAAATTTCGCATGTTACGTATTAAATAGTATATGGGGCTTAGATGTACATGTAGTAATGATGAGGGGTGAAAATGTAAAGTTGTAATGTTTGTTTGTTAAAACAAACAAACATTACAACTTTACATTTTCACCCCTCATCATTACTACATTTACATCTAAGCCCCATATACTATTTAATACGTAACATTCCAAATTTAAACTTTTTGGAAACATTAACAAAATAATAAAAATAAAAAATGAGAAATTAATTCGACTATGTGAGAAATGATAGTGCACCAGCATATACGTTATCTGCAATGGATAAAGTAGATGTAATGGCTATAGGTTATTGCTTGATATGTGTGATGTGCATGACAAATCTGATATATGCAAGTATGATATCAACATAATGCCTGCCGTATAACTGTGGTTTATCATCTTGATGAGTATTGTGTGATAAATCTGTAAAAATAGAATAAGAGATATCCTTGTGTATGCATGCGTTTTCTTTTGAAAGATTTAAACTTGTTTGATTTTCTTTATTTTCTCAAACGATTGGACTTTCTCTGCGTGTCCATAAGACCGACCTGAATGTTGTTTGTTTGAGGTTCTGCGTTATTTTCTTTGGTGTTTCATATAATTCATCGGGCTTTCTCTGCGTATACGGGAGTATCGACCTGATTGTTGTTGATTTATACAACTTCAACTTATTTTTATTTTCTTATTTTGTTAAATCCCGCCTTATCTGTGTATCGAAAGATCGACCTTAAGGTAGACGATTTAACATTCTGCTTTCTTTTTGCATGACACACATTGGATGTTTACATCTCTGGAAAATAAATTCTATAAAGCAAGCACAAAGATGTGTATGATTGAAAATATGTACATGATGTGGCTTAGCTTGAAAAATGATGAGTTGCCAATATCTTTGAAAAGTGTGAGGACCATGTTATCAGCTCTTGAAAAATATACCCTCTAATATATCAGAAAGCTATAAAAATTGATTTGTGTATGCTGAAATAAATAAGAAATTGTTGTATCTGCTATCATCTTTGCTTGCATGCTGACTAAGTTGAAATTGAAGTGTGCTAGATGCGTTATGACTGATATGATCTCACGTCGTGATCTTTCTTACAAAACCAAAAATAGAGTTTAATTTTGTATTGCATTTATGTTTTAGTTTCAGAAAATCCAAAAAGATTTTAGGTGTGTTTTGATATAAACTTTGTAAAATCCAAAAAGATTTTCTTTTATTTATTTTCGATCTGATCGACACGCGATGCATCAAATTTTCAAAATTAATTTCAAATCATCTTGGTTCTCCAAAGGAGAAGGTTTCCAAGATTAAAGTTATGATTGGAAAAAGAAATATTGCAACTTCTGTCTTCTGAAGGTTGCAGGTTGAAAAGATCAAAGTCTCTCAGATATGGATCTCAGAATGGATTTCATGGATGGTTGCAAAGTTATAAAAGAGTTTATTCCTTTAGCCAGTCAGAGGACATGGTAACAAAGATACTTTCACAAATGATTCAGTTGACACAGTTCTGTTCCTGCCATGCCTACCCAACATCAACTAACAACAGTTTCAACAAGTTTAATGATCTGATACAACACACGTCAAGGGGGGGGGGGGGTTTGTTAGAGCATTTTTAGTGTGTCGTGTGATGTTTCCAGTTAGAATTGTTAGTGATATTAGTTAGTTTAGTTAGTCTAAATGTCTAAGGGTAGGAAGTGTTATTCCATTATAGTTGAGTGATTTAATATGAAATATGATATCTCATAATTATGAGATTCATATTTCATTCTACCTGCGTACCATTAATTGAAGATCCAGCGTATGATGGTGAAGGACCAGCGGACCAAAAGCTACTATATATATATATATATATATATATATATATATATATATATATATATATATATATGTGTGTGTGTGTGGTTGGTTAGCAGCTGAGAAGAACTATGAACGTACCAACAAAACCCCCATTTCTTTTCTCTGAGATTGAATCTTTATAGGAGGAGTTTTTGATCATGTTTCTTGATTACCTACACATTCTTGATTTCATATCATTGTAATCTTGATCAATCAGAGCTATACAACGAGTTTTAAATAGTTGATTCTGTGTTCTCCGTTTCGGTTGTTTTCGGTGAACTTTCGATCCAAATTCGGTGTACAAATCACTAGATCGGGACAAATCGGTTTTACAATTCATGAATTGTTTGTGTTTTCGGATGTTCGTGCGAATCGATATGTCAAAGTTTTCAGTTATGGTTTGGAACTCTCTATCATATGCCTGATACTTTCTTGAGTCGTGAGATTCTCGTGTTGATCTACCAAGAGCACTGACGTGATGGTCTTTGACTGCTGATATATTAGGAGAGACTTAATGCTGAGGGGGGATTTCTGTTGTTGAAGATGCTGATCGTGTAGGTTTTCATAAAGATCGGAATGTATTACAAGTTTGTGAAGATTATGAATTGTTGTCAACATGCAGTGATGTTCGTGGATGTCTTTACAAGTTTCCGGGTAACGACTGATGAAGTGAACCATTATCATACATGCCGGTTCCAATTGGATGTGCTGTGCTTGAAGCTAGGGGGAACTTTGTTGGTTGTGGAGATTGTACAAGATTCAAACTGTTTCCTGCATGCCTGATATTCAGTCCAAGGGGAGTTTACTGAAGTTTGAGATTTCAAGATGTAGCAGACTAACTGATGACGATTGCTGGAAGATAAAGACCTACATTCGACGGTAATGTCCAAGGGGGAATTTGTTAAAGCATGTTTCGTGTGTGGTCATTACTGTGCGAATTATGTAATTGTCTAGACTGTTGACATATCTAGCTAGCTAACGTACCATGAAGCGTACCAGATGGTACGCTACAGCGTACCAAATGGTACGCCGGGTAGTTTGGTACGTTGGGCAGTTTACCTATAAATAGGTGAAGCTTAGCTTGTCAATTTAGATTTCTGGTCATTTGTCTTTGTGTTGAGAGGAGAGGTCTGTCCAACCTCTCCCGAGCTTCAATGATGTAAACTCCTTCGGTGTAATCATTCGACACAATAAATGACTAGATTTCTCCGTCTCTATCCTTCTATGATCTGGAAACGATCCATATATGGTTTTACACTGGACGGCTGGTAGTAAATACATCAGTGACCCGATCATAGACTGGTACATGTGCTCGCTCACCGGTTGACCATCTGGATCTCTGGTAAGAGCAGGCCTGGCCGCCATGGGTGTGGAAACAGGCTTCGAATCCATCATCTTGTATTTTTCCAAAATTTCTGTGACATATTTGGCCTGGTGGATAAGTATCCCACTGTCACTTTGCTTCACTTGTAATGCGAGGAAAAATTTCATCTCGCCCATCTGACTCATCTCAAATTTTGTGCGCATCATCTTCTCAAACTCTCTGCACAAATCTTCATTAGTTGACCCGAAGATGATGTCATTAACATATACTTGTACTATGATTATGTCATGCTCCACCTCCTTTCTGGAAAACGTTTGATCCACTATGCCTCTTGTATACCCGTGTGCTAGAAGATGATCAGTCAAAGTCTTGTACCACGACCGAGGGGCCTGGTGTAAGCCATACAATGCCTTGTCTAGCTTGTACACATGATACGGGTGTTCATCATCAATGAATCCAGGAGGTTGGGTAACATATACTTCTTCATCCATATCAGCATATCGAAAGGCCGTTTTCACGTCCAATTGGTAGACCGTGAAGTTCATGTAGGATGCGTAGGCCAAAAAGACTCTTATTGCCTCTAATCGAGCAACGGGCACGTACACTTCATCATAATCAACTCCTTGGATTTTTTTGTGCCCTTGAACCACCAACCTGGCCTTGTTTCTGACAATAATGCCATTTTCATCCTTTTTATTCTTGTAAAGCCATCGAGTAGTAATGACCGTTTTGTCAGCTGGTCTTTCTACTAACCTCCAAACTTGAAGCCGTGAGAATTGATTCAGTTCTTCATTCATTGCTTCTAGCCAACTAGGATCTGTTAAAGCCATAGTAATGTTGGGGGGCTCAATTTGAGAGATGAAACAGGAATACATACAATGATTGATGTCCCCTGACTGGCTTCTTGTTATCACGCCAGATGCTAAGGGACCAATGACGTTGTCCAAGGGGTGATATTTATCGATCATTGTTTCCGCAACGGCTTGAATGGAGATTACAGGAGGTAGATTTGGTTGATCTGGTTGTCGTCTGCCTCTAGCCAATCCATATTGGCTATGACTGGTTCCAATCCAAACGGAAGGAAGAATTGATTGTAGTCAAAAGCTTGAGGAGGACCCACTCCACCATCTAATGGATTTTCCTCTAGCCAATCCATATTGGTGGACTCCATCACAATCCCGGTTGTTTTGCTGAACACCCTGTAGGCAGAGCTGGCAGAGTAACCTATAAATAACATTCATCAGATTTAGCAGCAAACTTTGGTACTTCATTATTTACTAAAACAGTGCAAAGACACCCAAAAGCCCGAAGGTGCCCAATTCTGGGCTTGTCATGATAGATTAGCTGATAAGGGGTCATCTGCTGCCGCTTATTGATGAGCACCCTGTTCTGGACATAACAAGCAGTGTTAACTGCCTCTGCCCAAAACATGGTAGGTAGCTTTGAATCATAACTGCCTCTGCTACGCCATTGTACAGAGGGGTGTAGGGGGCACTATATTGATGCTCAATTCCTTTTTCAGCGTAGAATTCATCAATGATGCGATTCTTGAACTCCGTCCCATTATCACTCCTGATGGCCTTTACTTTCAACTTTAATTTGTTTTCAATGAGCTTGATGAATGCAATCAGTATACCTGCAACATCATTTTTCTTTGACAAAAAGAATACCAATGTGAAACGGGAAAAATCGTCAGTAATAACTAAACAAAAAGCACATCGGTTAAGACTTAACATACTGACTGGATCGAAGAGGTCCATGTGGAGCAGCTCCAGTACGGATGAGATTCTGTTAAACACCTTTGGCTTATGTGGACATTTGTGCTGCTTCCCCTTAGTACATGCCACACACTTCTCCTTGAGCACAAATTCTTTGATCGGGAGGTCTTTGATAAGCCCTCCTCTTGCAAGACGATTCGTATTCTTCAGATTCATGTGCCCCAAATGTCTATGCCACAGCTGAGCATGGTTCTCAGCAGTTTTGGAGAGGAGACATGCTACCTCAGTTGTGGGGGGTTTCTGCATATTAAGAACATACGAATTACCATATCTTGGTGTTCTCATCAAATACCCAATCGTCAGGGATGGAGTATCCAGGTTTGAGAATGAGACATTCTTTATTGTTAAAGAGAACTGGATACTCCCGATCACATATTTGTGAAACACTTAACAAGCTGTGTTTCAACTACTCGACATAATTGACGTCATGGAAGCTGAGACATCCATTGCGGACTGTTCCTTTTCGACTAATATATTCTCCAACTCCTCCGGCGAACGACACATATCCTCCGTCAAATTTCTCCAAGTCTTGTAGTAGAGATATGTCGCCCGTCATATGCCTGGAACAACCACTATCAACATACCATAGGTTGCTAACAGTCCTCCTTGGTTGTTCCTGCATTCAAAGGAGATCAGTTAGATTTTGGTACCCAGGCCTTAATTGGTCTGGGTGAAATTGGTCTGTCCTTGTTTGGACTGAGAATGTCCTTTTTGTTGACATCTCTGGGTTGGTGATTTTCTTTCCCAAACACTCCTGATTCTATTGGTGGACTCTTATTAGAATTTTGAACTAATATTTCTTAAAATTGTTTGGGGTGTTTCTTATACACTCCAGTAGGCTTGAAAGACAAGTTCACAACTTTTGAAACATTCCACCTGTCATCCTTCCTCCAACCATTTGTTGATTTTGTAAGTCCTACTGGTGTTAGATGGATAGGTGATTCTGGAAAAGTATCCTTTTTTGGGTGAGAGACAAATTTTGAGGGTTCAACATTTTTTGGGACCCAGGCAGGCTTAGAAAAAATCTTAGAATGTTTTGTAGTTTTTTGAATATTTTGACTTACTTTACTTTTCACAGGTTTTGATTCAGATTTAGGTAGTTTGGTTTTTTGAGTCATTTTGAGTACCCTTGAACGTTGAGGTACTACCTGCTGCACCTTTCGGTTTGAAGGTGCAGTCCTCTGTGTTGGTCTAGCATACATCTGTGCCTGTGGAGGTTGTGGTGCCAACTTCTGCACCTTGAAGTTTGAAGGTCCAGATTTTGTTTTGGGCCAACATGTGTTTGGCCCAGTGGGATAGTCTTCTGCAGGACCTTCTTAGGGTAATAAGGTTCATAAGGGCGATGCAAGCAGTTTCTTGCCACGTGTCCTAGTCTACCACACACATGGCAAGACTGTTTCTTTGGATACGCGGGAGCCTGTTGTTGGTTACGCCCAGTGGATATCCAGGTTGGTTTTGAAAAAAATTTGTGTATCCAAAGGGCCTTACCGTATGGCTTTGTGGTCAAAATGTACTCCCGTTGTATCGGCTTAAATTGGTCATATGCAGAGTTAACTTCTGGGTACGAGAAAAAGTCATGGGGTCTGGTGTCCCGTACTTTCTGCACATTTTGGACAGGATTATTAATCTTATCCTGCAGAAGACTGTAGAGTCGTTCTTCACTAAATTTTCATGTTCTTTATTCCTTAATTATTACCTCATGGGTCCAAACTCTTATTTCGACTCGATTTAGACACATGTGTATGCATTACCATTTATCAATGTGTAATCCATGTTGGGTAGTCCCACCTGGTTGTACCTTAGCACATGCCCATTATGCATTCGAGTCCTAACCCAACGCATTTTGGAGTCGTATGTATCCTCGTCCATCCACTTGTTTGGGTCAATTATCCTGCAAAATCAAGGTCACGTTTAACCACTTTTAGGGTTTTCCTTACCTATAGCAAGGTTACCCCACACGAACATAAATATTCACACGTTTCAAGATACAACATTGCCGAATTATATGTCACAATGCTATCTTGTTACCTTAACAATTTTCTATTCAAGATACAACATTGCACAATTACTTGTCATAATGCTATCTTGTTACCTTTACAAATTTTAATCTCATTTATGATATATGGTTCCGATCTACCATTTATGATTAAATACCACACAATACATGGTGGTGGCTACCTAGAACCCTTTTCCCCCATTGTATCATGCTTGATAATTATATGGTTCTTACAAAACAAAAACATGATCCTAACATAGTAGGATTCAAGAATACTTATCAATTTCAGATCCCTTTGCCCTTGGAAAGGTTTTCTAAGTTTTATTGGTCATGGTCAATAACTTACCACAGGTTCATACGAGATTTCTTGCCTAGGCTTTACCTCGTTTCTACCCGCCTTACTGACATTTGGGCTCTCAAAGCCCCCCTTTTTTGTTCCTCTGTAAGATCACCGCCATCATGGTCCGTCATTGATCTACAGAATTAATTTTTCATTAGCTTTACAACTTATATTTACCCTTACCTGCAGGAAGGTTGTTATAACATTATATTGGTCATGGCCAAATCCTCCCACAGGTTTATACGAGGTTTCTAGCCTTGGCTTTACCCCGTTTCTACCTGGGATACTTCACTCACGCACTTCCCTGTTCAGGTGTCAAACACCTCCCCATGCGTTTCCCCAAGTGATAGTAAATGACTTTGTCTTTACTGGCATATAGAAATTATTATTCCCATTAAACATAAACAATAACAATCATTTTATGGTTAAACACCTTACACGGACACTTTATCAAGCTTGAACCGATCACCTTTTCCCGTTCCCTGAGTTCAAGGTTTGAGTTCAAGTACTCTCTGAGTACTTAAATCGCTCAAACCAGGGCTCTGATACCAAATTGTAACACCCATATACAATTTAGTGTCAATCTTTAACGTTTTATGTCATAAAAACTGGTCCCAAAGTTTTTTTGTGCAAAACCTATGATTTAACAATCATAAAACACCATCATTGTCGTTTAACATTTACAAAATATACCCATATTGAGTTTGACATTCAAAAGTGGTCATTGACTTAATACATAAGTTCTTTCCACCAAAATACATGACGGGTAGTTCGTGCTTGATGTGATCGGTTCCACGTAGTCTTGATGAGCATCCCCGCTAGACCTTCCCTTTACCTACAATTTACTCACTTTCAATAGTGAGTTTCTATTGCATACATGTATAAACAACATAAGCAAAGAAGAAAAACAATCAAAGTCAAAATGTGATTTCTAGGCGTATTGCCTAGAATGTCAAAACTTCTAGGCGATATGCTTAGTTATGTAGGCGTATCGCCTACTGAATAGCATGCTCCAAGCGATACGCTTGGAGCCATTTTTCCAGGGTTTTGGCCAATTTCGGCCAGTTCCATACTTAGCCAAATTTTTGGCTTTTATACCTTACTCCATACCAGATTTCACCAACTGGTTTTCCAGCCTTTTTCATTTCATTTCAACTTCACAAAACACCTTTTAAACATGTTTTTAATCACTTTAACATACCTTACCCGAATCGAATTCGTACGATGCATTTTCGGGTTCATCCAACCCGTTTGACCCATTAAGACACCCATTGCCTCAAAGCTAAGAGTTTGACCCAAATGTAAGTTAATCTTACCTTAACCCATTGTCATACATGAAGGATAATTCATTTCCATATTTCAATTACATCTCTTAACCTGCAAGGGTTCTACGCACATCATGTGCTTGTTTCTAATGATACTAACTTAATTTCAAGGATTATGATCCTAAACTAATGCGACTACCTATTTATACATCAATTAGCTATTATGGAGTCATTACCTATTTGATCAACCATTTTAGGTTATTGCATCCATTTGACCCGTTAAGACGGGTCCTTGCCTTTGGTGTCTCCCATTGCCATATTTGACCATAATTTTGCATTGAGGATCTATGGTTCTATAAACCATTTATGATCCACCTTTGTTTGTTGCTTGGAATGGGTTATAAAACCCCATTTCCGCCCATTGCAAATGGGCATTCGTTATATGATTCCTCCGAATCTTAGGTATGGTCAATTCTAGTCATTGGAGAGCCTTTTTGGCAATTAGGCTTCATGGTTCTTAGAACCATTCATCACCCTTTTAGAATAGTTCATGGTTATTTCCATTTGTATGTATTCACACCTTTTACATAACTACTACTTGTAACATAAACGATGTTACTTTCTACATGCTACCCGTAGGCATCATACTCTAACGGGTTTCTTGTCATGCCTTGCGTGATTGCTTGATTCAAATTCTACTTAATGTAACACTTCCATTTATATTCTTAAGTAATACTCATTACATAATTAATGAGTTTTATTGTTACTTAAGTAAGTGTAAGTTGTACTTACCTTGCATCCATGTGAGCATTTCCACCTTCACTTTATCTGGTTGACACATCTGATTGCAAGCATCAACTAGCTAGCTCATCAAGATCAACTATCATATCATATCCATAAAATGGTTAGGTTAGTTTCCATAACATACATCTTCCATTTTCATGGATTTAACTATCTCATAGTTCATCATTTCATAACTTTGGTAAGTTTGACTTTTAAAAGTCAAACTACCCATTTGAGCATATATTTTGACATTACCCTTTAGCTAGGTAATTCGTTACACTTCTAGCACATTATTAAATTAGTATGCAATTAGAATATAGCATAATGCATCTTTTTCATACTTTCATACAATCATACACGAATTGCAAGTATTTAAACAGCATCATAAGCTTTACAATTCTATGACTAATAACGACACCTACTATGCTTCATGATCTAATTGTTCATAATTAAGATTAATATAACATCAACTAGTCATCATATATGTGCTATAAGATACATGAGCAATTCAACTCTTCCATCCTTACAAGATTTAAGATTTTAGAAAAAATGAATTCTTGTACCATATTTTCCAGTAGTGTTGCTGTAATAGTCCTTTTTGACCCCTCTATGAATTTTTCTAGCATTCCATGTTCAAATATGAAAGGTAGTACACTGAAGGACATTTCCAGACGTATATATTACACCTCCTAATGATGTTTCTATGATTGTATACATCATTTTTAAAACAGGACAGCAGGTACATTTATTTCCAAACAGCTTGCTGGAAAATTCAATGGTCATATTAACGTGTAGTTTTGGCCCATTATAAGTCGGATTCAGTTTCAAGTGTTTAAACACTAACATAGTATCTGCCACAAGATTTTCGATTGTATATCATACATCCCAAACGGACATACGAGTGCTCTTATACTACCCTTACAAAACAGCCCCACAACAAGATTCTTATCATTTTTATGGTTTTACATTATTCCATTTAACATATTTAACAAGCATGGATTTCACATATTATGCACATTCTTGTTTCATGATCCTTATTAGTGTAACATTCCTACATTTAGTCATGAATTCAAGCATAAGAGTTCATAGTGGCATTACATCGAACACCTTGTGGGCACCCAAATGTAGGTTTGTGATTTCCACCTATTAGTCATTCTAACCTACCAATTTAATATTAATTAGGTGGAATCCCTTCCACCCATCATCCTACATTCAATTTATCATATACCATACTTTTATTTACATCATATTCTACCCCTTTTACACAACTTTTGGGTAGCTAACTAACATACAAATCCATCTAGTGAACTAGGTGGTTTAATCACAATTTCACTTTAATCTTTGTTCCTACAAGTAGTAGCATGCTTCTAACAACACAAAACACATACATCATTCATAAATTACTAGATTCAAGGCTCTAATTTTCGAGACCTATACATGCAACACATTAGGGCTTTACTTACTTGTCTTGAATTGGAGGTTGTAGGAGGGATTAATCACTTCCAATTTCTAGTGTATGCACTAAAAATCACAGCCTTGACCTTGCTTGAACTGGATTTCGATTTTAAAGAGTTTGAGAGGGATGAGATCACACCAGGGAAGGAGACATCGATCTCCAGCCCTTTCCCCACCCCTTTTGTTTATTAAAGTTTAGCCTTTTGGCAGAACCAGTCCCTCATGTTTGATTTTTAGTTCTAACCACCCCCACCCCCCCCCACCCCCCCAAACAACTACGCAAGTTTTACCCTAACTTTGAGGTTTATTTAAAATAGACCTCATTTTTCCTATCTTATACTTTAAACCTTATGTTTAAATAAAGCGATTGAGTTATGGACTAACGCCCCGTCTTATTTATTCATGAATAAAATGTTCATTCGGGTTTCAGGATGTTACATACACCCCACTCCAATATCTCTAATAACATCAAGATACTAGCATGCAACCTAAGTTTGATGTTCTATAGCAGCTTCAATGTCATAAATAATAACAATTTCATATCAATTTCACATTAGGCCATCATCTCCTCCTACAAGCATCGTAGAGAGGATCACTTACTTGATAAATTAGATGGATAAAGGAAAGATTTTGAGGTCTAAGAGCCTCCTAATCCCAGAATTCGAATCCTTCTTGAAGAAATTCCACCCCAATGAGCTGAATTTGGTCACAAGATTCTAGGTCTAAGATTCTTTATTCTCCCCCTTCCCTGCTACGATCGTGAATAAGCCTAGGTTTTTCTCCAAGTTTGTTTTATTTCAATAATTACCAAACAACCCTCAAACTTTAATTACCAAACAGCCCTCAAACTTAGTTTCCATGATAAATTTATGCCCCAACTAAAGTTTCGACTATAACCCCCTCTTACTTCTATCATGTTTACATTTGCCAACCTAATATTTGGTTAGTTAAATATTTACTCACATCAACTAGAAATAAATTAATTTTTTTATACTGAGGTCTAGAGGCATATCGTCAATGTCTTTAAATATAAATATATGGAAAAATATTAACATGACCCGGGGTGTTACAACTCCACCCCATTAAGGGATTTTCCTCCACGAAACTAAACACGTACCCGAATAAATGTGGATAGAACCTTCTCATCTCATCTTCGGGTTCCCACGTAGTATCCGAACTCTTCCGATGTTCCCACTTGACCATTACTTGCCTCATTTCGCTTCCACTCATAAGTCGTTTAATCTTTTGGTCCAAAATAGTAATGGGTTTTTCAACGTAGTTCAACTTGTCATCCTCCACTATATCATCCAACAGTACATAAGCAGTCTCACCGGCTAAACATTTCCGTAAATACGACACATGAAAAGTGTTATGGATGCCTTGAAGCTCTTCGGGGATGAAAGTGCGTGAGCGGTGGATCGTCTACTCGATCGTAATGAAATCAATGTAAAACGAATGAACACAAGGAGTAAATACAAAGACACTTTGTAATAGACCACTGAGAACCACAGAGTACACACACATATAAGATTTGCCAAGAAGTATTCAATCCTATACAAGACATGCTAATTATAGTTGAACTAAATAACTCAAAACCCGATTAGCCGAACCTCAGGTTCGGACCAGGTTCACCTGGGTCTGAACTCTGAGTTCGCCTAGGGTTCGGCCCATAGTAAATTTGCATCATCTTGTCATGTATTTGATACTTCACATGACGATCAGGAACCATGTATCTACAAGGGAGCTCTAGCTGATAGGCCACTTGCCCACGTTTTCAATTATTTTAAAAGGCCCAATAAAACAAAGACTCAACTTCCCTTGCTTACGAAACCTGATCACCCACTTCCAGGGTGACAATTTTGGCATCACATAATCTCCTTCCTGACAACTCGATCGGCATTCTTCTCTAGTCAGCATAAGGCTTTTTCCTATCTTGGGCAGCCTTCAACCGAGCCTGAATTTGGTCAAGCCTTTTGGTAGTAACCCGAACAACATCTTTATGGGCAAGCTCACGTTGACCCACTTCAACCCAACATATCGGGGTACGACACATCCTACCATATAACATTTCAAACGGAGTCATTCCAATGTTATATTGGTAACTGTTGTTATACGCAATTCTACTAGTGGCAAGTGATCATCCCACCTTCCCTTGAAATCCAAAGTGCAAGCCCTAAGCATATCTTCGAGGGTCAAGATTGTCCTTTCGCTTTGTCCATCCGTTTGCGGATGGTAAGTGGTACTCAACAAGACCTTAGTACCCATTCTTTGCTGAAACTCTTGCCAAAACCTTGAGGTAAACCGAGTATCGCGATCCAACACGATGGACACCGGAATGCCATGTAACGACACAATGTGCTTAACATAAACCTTGGCCAACTGCTCAGAAGAATAAGACTCCATAATATGTATAAAAATGGGCACTCTTGGTCAATCTTTCCACTACTACCAATAAAAATCATGCTTACATATTGTTTTTGGTAGCTTTGTGACTAGATCTATCGTAATATGTTCCCACTTCCATACGGGTATTTCTAGCGGTTGCAGCATCCCGTATGGTTTCTGGTGCTCCGCTTTGACCTGTGCATGCCACAAACTTAACAATATCCCTTTTCATCCTAGGCCACCAATAATCATTTTTCAAGTCACGATACATTTTCGTGGCGCCCGGATGAATTGAATAAAGAGATTTGTGCGTCTCGTTCAACAATAGCTCCTTAACACCACATGTGTTAGGAACCCATAATCTACCAAACTGGTATTTGAGCCCATTCTCACCTTCCACCAAATCTTTCATAGCACCTTTAATTCATTCTTTCTTCACGTTTTCTTCTTTCACTACTTCTTCTTGTGCATTCTTGATGGAATCAAGTATAACCGACGCCACTACTAACTTTATGGATGCCACTGTAATGGGAGTGTAATCTCCCTTTCCACTTACGGCATCCGCGAAAATGTTCGCCTTACCAGGATGATAGTGAATTTCACAATCGTAGTCCTTGATAAGTTCTAACCACGTCCTTTGTCTCATACTCAACTCATTCTGGTAAAAAAAAGTATTTTAAACTTTTATGATCAGTATAGATATCACATTTCACGCCATACAGGTAGTGCTTCCAAATTTTGAGAGCAAATACCACAACCGCCAACTATCGCGAAGCATAAGTAATCACCTTTCCCTGTTGCATAAGTACGCATCCGAGGCCAATGTATGATTCTTCCGAGTAAACCACCATATTTTCATTTTCATCTGGTAAAGTCAATACTGGAGCTTGCGTTAACTTTTCTTTAAGAATCTAAAAGGCTTTCTCCTGGTCTTCTTTCCACTCAAACTTAACATCTTTCTTTGTCAACTTCGTTAAAGGGGCATGACTATCTTGAGAAAATCTTGGATGAACCACCTGTAATACCCCGCTAGTCCCAAGAAACTCCTAATCTCCATTGGGTTTTTGAATGTTCTCCACTTAGTCACTGACTCAATCTTGGAGGGATCCACCATGATTCCTTCCGAGCTCACCACCTGATCCAGAAATTGTACCTCTCGCAACCAAAAGGCACACTTGAAGAATTTGGCATCTAATTTCTCCCTTCGCAACGTATCCAACAACTCGCACAAATGATGAGCGTGCACCTCTTCCGTCATTGAATATACCAAAATATCATCAGTGAACATTATCACCGACCAATCCAGCATGGGTTTGCATACGCGGTTCATGAGATCCATGAAGGCCATTGGCACATTGGTTAACCCAAAACACATCACTAAGAACTCAGAGTGTCTGTAACGAGTACAGAACACCGTCTTTGGGATGTCTTCACCACGAATCTTCAACTGATGGTTACCTGACCTTAAGTTGATCTTTGAAAACCACTTAGCTCCTTGCAACTGGTCGAATAGATCATCTATCCTTGGTAGTGGATATTTATTCTTTATTGTCAACTTTTTCAACTCTTGGTAGTCTATACACATCCTTAGACTACCATCTTTATTTTTTACGGACAACACCGGTGCACCCCATGGAGAAACACTAGGTCGGATAAATCCCAACTCTAGTAATTCTTGTAGCTCCTGCAATTTGGACGGCGTCAGCTGGTAAGGCGACTTTGAAACTGGTTCAATCCCGGGTTTCAGGTCTATCCTGAATTCTACCTCCCGATCCAGTGGTAGTCTGGATAAGTTTTCAGGAAATACTTCTTCATACTCTTTCACAACCAACATATCGTGAATTTTCTTACACTCGGCGTCCGCATCCAGCACGTACGTAAGATAAGAATTGCACCCATGTTGGATATACTTATTTTCCTCCACCATGGTGCACAACATAAGGCTCACGTCTCTTTCACCTTGAATATCAACTTGTTGTGCGTTAGGCAAAATCAAATGTATCACTTTATGGTTGCAATGAACATTAGCATGGAATTTGGATAGCCAGTCCATTCCCAACACTACTTTGAATTCTTTCATGGAGATAGGTATAAAGTCGCTTTGGTATTCCTCGTCCTCGATGGAAATTTTACAATAACGACATATATCAAAGACAAAGAGGCTTTTACTATCCGCTATTTCAACTTCTAAGGGAATTGACAACTTATAAGTAACAAAAGAAGGGTGTCAAGCAAAATCGTATAAAACAAACGATCTGCTTGAACTAGTATCAAACAACACATATGCAGGCATGGAATTTACAAGAAAAATACCTGCAACAACTTCTTTCTCGACTTTAGCATCATCTATCGTTAGCTGGAAATCCCTCCCCTTTGCCTTGGGGATTTCCACTTTTCCTCCACTTTAGCCCGCACCCTGATTCGAGTTTGGGCACTCACTCCGGCGATGACTCGATTTCCCGCAACCATAACACAAACTAGTAAGGCTGGGGCATTGAGCCACCTCGTGCCCCGTCTTCCCATAATTGTAGCAAGGTTTATTATTCAAGTAGAATTCGCCTTTATGAATTTGAACATAGTGCTTGCACCTGGGGGTTACACTTCCCTTGCTTTCAGACTTCTTAGAGGATTCAGCCGTCTATTGCTTCTTAGAAGAAGTTGCACTACTTTCGGTTGTTCGTTTCTCTCCTTGTTCAATTTGCTTCTTCAACTCATGCTCCCGGTCATGGGTAGCATTGATTACCTCTTCAAGGGTTTTACATTGGGTAGCTGCTATGAACTCCTAAAAATCCGTGTGCAATATGTTACTAAATTGGTGGATTTTTAGTCTCTCATTCTTGAGTAATGCATCACAAAACTTCACTCTGTCTAGGAAGAATCCCACCACTTCATCAATTGGTTATCCATCATTTTGATGGAAGGTAGCCAACACATCTTGCAACTTGTCTATTTCGGACTGGGGACTATGATGCTCCATAAAAGGAATTTTGGATTCTTCCCATGTCATAGCCCCATTAGCTTCTTTCTCCTTTTTCGCATTTACCATGTCCCACCAATCTTTGGCCCGCGACCTTAGTAGTCCGGTTACATAAACTACTTGATCTGCTGGGTCGCAATGACTTCTTTCAAAAACCGCCTTAATATCCATAATCCACCTATTACAAACGATTGGCTTCGTTTCCCCCATATAAATAGGAGGCTTACATGCCATGAAATCTTTATAGAAACACCGCCCCTTCTCTTTGATGGGTGCTTCCTCATCGTTGAGGCTGTTCTTCAACTCTTTAAACTTCTGGTCAATTACTTCTAGTAGAGTACTCTCCAAGCGGTCCATATTGATCCGTATGGCAGTATCTACCACCTTCTAAACCACATCAAAAACTCTTTTATGAATTTCTGCAACTATAGCATCCGGAAGAGCTCCGGAATTATCTTCTTCATTCACCATGACAACTGAAAATTAGGAGGTGAATTAGCAACATTTACAACAACTAACAACTTTATTAATTCAACTACCTATCCTACTTTATTTCTTCAAGTAGGACGGTTTACAACAACTAACAACTTTATTAATTCAGCTACCTATCCTACTTGATTTCTTCAAGTAGGACGGTTTACAATAACTAACAACTTTATTAATTCAACTATCTATCTTACTTGATTTCTTCAAGTAGGATGGTTTACGTCAATTTAACTCCACTTTATGCACCCCTTTGCCACAACAAGCAGGGTACTTCTCAACTTTCATTTTATTCACCTTTACTACTTAGGTAGTAAGGTGTTGCTCAACAATTCAACTTTTACTCTACTCATGATAGTGAGTAGAACATTCAACTTTTTAAGTTACTAGCCATTACTAGTAACTCAGTCATCAACGATCTACAACTATTTCCCACTTGATACTACAAGTAGGTTATATTCATTCTGATCTCATGCTTTGATAACTCACACAACTAAGTACACATCGACATTATACTACTACATTCTTCCTATTACTAAATTTACCTCGCTGAGCAGTGATCAAGCCTTGAACCGAACATCATTTCCACCCCTGAGCACTTGGTTTAAGTCCAGGTGTTCTTCCTAACACTTGAATTCCTCAAACATGGCTCTGATACGAATTTGAAAGACCCATACCAGTTATCAACCAATAAAACGACATTTCATTAGGTCATAGTAAGAGGAATGGTAAGATACCACATTGATCACCAAAATACGAGAACACAAAAATTTAGTTTAAGTATTGGTTGACAAACATGGCACCATAGAACTATAATAAATGCATAAGGGTTTGTTTCACAAAATTACACCCCCATAAGGACATTTTAGATATTCGGTTCCTCAAACGATAGCTTGATCACCCACTCGAACTCGGTAGATCCTTACCTACCACATTACAAGTAATATGTCAGTAATTGTGGCTTTAATACAACAACTAATGGTAATCCAGCAATAAAAGATCAAAAATAACTAAAAACAACCAAAAAAGTACGAGACAGTCCTCGTGTATCGTGACCACCATAGGCGTATCACTTCCCACCATCACAGTCCCAAGCGATACGCTTGGGACGAAATTTCCAGGGATCAGCTGGAAATCAGCCAGTTTTATACTTAGTCTTATTTTCTGATTTTTCAGGAATCCACCAAAGTTCAGTGGTTAAGCATGCTACTATTCGTATAGTTCTTAGCACCACTATGGCCCATTCTTGGTTTGTTCAGCAGCTCGATGTTAAGAACGGATTTCTCCATGGGCGGTTACATGAGATGGTTTATATGCATTGGTTTAACAACCATGAAAGTTCTGTTAAATCAGGGGGAAATTTGTGTATGCCTAGTTAGGCCCACTAAGAGAACTACGGCCTAACAAAAGCCCAATCAATATAACTGATGTCCGGATAAGTTATTAAAATTATTCTAAATAATCGTTATGCAATTTGAGATGTTGTGGAGCGATAAAAGCAGAGTTTGTATGAAACCGGCAATGTTCCCTATTAATTGGTAAACATAACAGATAACCATACATTATCATAAATGTGATGAATCAATGAGATATTGCTATTAATCATCATAAAGACTATTCGGTTGATTACAAGTGAAGTGCGTGTGTGGAAACGATAACGGACACTTAACGCGCGTACGTCACCGACAGTGACAAAGCGATCACTAAAATAAAAATAGAGTGTCTAGCATTGCCAGATACTTGATTATTGATGTTCTGACTATTAGAAATGATAACTGTGAAAACCATTGCGAGAAAGGATAAAATCAGTAAACGGGACTATTACGTGATATTAATCGAAAAGGGTTCGTTACCATTCGAGAGGGTTTTAATGACTCAGTGGAGTTATAAATATTTTATGAGTATTTACTAAGAATTACAGTCGTAAATATATTTGGTTTACGAAACGACGAAAAACGGGACACACGTTAGATACCATGCAAAATACCACACATTTAACCGAAAATCTATTAGCATATATTTAATCTAACGTATCAAATATTCCGAGGCTGTTAACGAGTTTTATAATATTCCAATCATTGTAGAATTATCACGGAGCGTTAACGAAACGTTTAAAGATTTACTGTGTTCGATTATCGCAGTATAAAAGCAATTTAATTAACTGGTTGTACTTCCCTTTGAGCAAGTACATGATTATAGTACTTGTGCTTTTCTCTTTACTCAACCACACACACACATACACATCTAGAGAGAGAGAAAAAAGAAGAATCGGGAGAAAGAGAGAGAGAGAAAGCACTCTCTAGAGCTTGCAGCGGTGACCCTCTCTCCGGTGACATCCCCGGTGGTGACCTCTCACACCCCCATGAGCTCCAGCCCGTTTTGTCGTTCTTCTTGTTCCATGTTGTGAATAAGAGGCTAGAACCGTTTTCTAGTGATGTAATTCAGCCGCAAATGTAGCGGTGGCTTGAGTTTCGGCGGGCCAGCAGCGGCGGCCACGCCCTCCAGCATGTCTCATTTTCCCTCTTGTTCGAGGCGAGCCTCGAGGGTCAAGCACACACGACAGCAACTGCGTTTCCTTCCGATTCGTCTCGACCGGCGGCGGTTAAGGGTTTGGATGGTTGTTGTGACCACCGAGACAGGTCTGACAACCCCCGTATGTCGCGATTTTGTCTCCATGCAATGATCGGTAAGTGATGATGTTGGGTCTTGTGTTCTAGTTTCATTCTCATCTTGATTTGGGTTTCTAAACTCCTAATCATAACATGCATGTACAAATTTGGAACTTTAATGTTGTGTCGGGTTATTTAATGAACCAAGAACAGGACTACCGGCGGCAGCCATGGCCTCCGGCCACCATAACAGGAACCGATGATGATGGTGGATGATTGTTTGGTTTCAATAAATTGTTTGGGTGTTGCAGAATTCGTTTAGGATCAATGATTAGTTACTTTTGATTTTGGTCAACTAAAGTCAAAGTGGGTCAAGGCTGGTCAACGAAATTGTCGAGTGAAATGATGTCAAATCTGGAAACCGAGCACGGATTATTACTCGTGGCAAAATTCTAAGCAGAATGGACTACTCGCTCATTAGATGCGGACATGTTTCACATTTTATGGTTAACCGGGTTCGAGTTGTGTACCGACGAGAAGGTATATCGTGTTTTGTTATATCATATAATTATAATGATTTTGTACACTTGTAAAACCGTTTTATAAGAAATTGTGTTATAGCAAAAGCTAACGGATTATTTAATAATTATATATATATATATATATATATATATATATAGGGGAAGGATCAAATAAAAACAAGATGTTATTGCGAAAACACGAAAACAAATATTAAAACCTCTATAACTTCCTCATACGTTAATAATTTTTAAAAAAATTTGCACCAAAAGTCTTAAAATTATGTCACCTTTAATTCTGGGAAAAAAAATTAAACATATAAAATTTCGTGATTTTTTTTTATTATTGCACATGTGCAATAATACGTATTAATTATATTACACATGTGCAATATTAACAAAAAACATTAATTTTTTTAAAAATTTTTCAAGAATTAAAGATAACAGAATTATAAGATCTATGGTATAATTTTTTATCAAAAATATTAACGTATGAAAAAGTTATAGAGGTTTTAATATTATTGCACATGTGCAATAATAACTTTTTATTGCACATGTGCAATAATAAAAAAATTTAAAAAACGTCGAATTTTTTTTAATTTTCTCCAGAATTAAAGATAGCAGAATTATAAGATTTATAGTGCAAGTTTTTATAAAAAATTTTAACATATGAAAAAGTTATAAAAGGTTTTAATATTATTGCATATGTGCAATAATAATAAAAAAAATATATTGCACAGGTGCAATAATAATTTTTAAAAAAAAATTGTTTTTTTTTTAATTTTTTCCAGAACTAAAGATAACATAATTTTAAAGATTTTGGTGCAATTTTTAAAAAAAAATATTAACGTATGAAAAAGTTTTAGAGGTTTTAATATTTGTTTACGTGTTTTCGCAATAAAAGTTGTTTTCACATGATCCTTACCCATATATATATATATATATATATATATATATATATATATATATATATATTTGGTAATAAAGGAAATATTACAAATAACAAAAGTTGGTGTACAAGTCTTTAAAGCACATGTTGCTAATTTATGTCGGGTTTGGGATAAAAGCATATATGTGAATAAAACCGTTAAAATTTGGACTCTACAAATTAGTAGTTTAAAACCCGACACTCGGTTTGGATAAAATATATAATCTTTATATAGATTAGTTTTGACCCACCGGTTTAGACCTATGTGTTTATATTTAAGAATCATGAGTTGGGGAAACCTTTTTTTTATAGACATCTCTGAACTCATAGGATTTATGGGATTTTGTATGGTTAAACGGGTTGGGTTTGGGTAGTCTAGACTTGTCTTCGACCAAATATTGTGTATGAATCAGTGAAATAGGAATTGATCAACATTATTATAGTATTGATAGGATTTTTTCATCAGTGATGATGTGGTACCTTTGCGTGCAGTTACTATCATAAGATCATCATTTTACCCTATGAGTTTCCGTATACCTTGCTCTATTTTATCTTAAATGTTTCGGACTACAAATGAATATACGTGTATTTTTAACTAGTTATGTTAAACGTTTTATCGTAGTGTGCCTAGTATATGAATTATGGTCTGGAATGTAAAAAATATTGTGGATATAGTATTTTAGGTATCATTTAGGGTATATAGGGCAACTACACGGCCGTTGCTAGTTTGACATCCAGGTCTCACAGTGCTCCCTTTCGCAAGCTTAGGGAGATTGTGGCATACATGTTTGGAACATGAAGGGGCAATAGAGCTCCCCTGATTGTTGGTTGATTACTAGACATTACCCAAATAGATTCATGTGGCACTAGTATTGTAAAATGTTTGTATGTAACAAATTACGGCTCACCAACAACATAATGTTGTTGACGTATTTCTTTCATGCATTTTGCAGGAAAATAGCAGATTAACAAAGTGGATGGTGAGCCTTAGTATGAATGTTTTGCAAATGATGATAATGAACACTAGACTATTTCCATCATACTGGAGTAGGTTGTGTTACAATGGTTGTTCATACTCTGGGACCTTAATCTTCATTGTAATCGTTAAACAATTTTTTAACCTTTACTACAAATGTTGCAAATGATGAAAGGCTGGCTGTTGGTTAATATCTGTGTTTGTGTAAACCGGTTCATCCGTTACTTCCGCGAGATCTGATAGAGACAGCCTGACTCACCTCCCCCCCAGATGACAGGCTTCGGTGGGGGTGTGACATGTGTTGGATACTAGGTGTCCTGACCCGTCACTTATCGTAACCGACCTGGTTTCGACCCGAAAGAGTTACACCAGAGTCAACGAACTAATAACTAATTAATAGTTAATTAATCTATTCAAAGGGTTTGTTTAAATAAATAATAGTTATTTTATTTAATTAAAAGTAACAAAACAATATTTATCGTAAAATGTTTATGAGATAAGTGGCGTGGATTTATCTAGTCGTTACCGGTTAACGGACAAAATGATATTGGGCTAGTTTTAGTGGTTCATGGTAGCGAGATGGGCTTTGCTTGCCAAAGGGGTCATCGAAAAAGATTAAAAGGAAGGGAGGGGATTAGGAGAACCATAATCGCAAACCCCTCTCCCTCTCCTCTCCCTGTGCCGTCGCGACCTCCTCTCTCCCTCCCCCTTCTCGTTTTCGGCGACACCACCACCATCTCCGTTGCTTTTTCCGACCACTACGATGGCGAAACATGATCCATGTTTAATTTCCGCCACTATGAAACTCGAGAGCACCGCCACCGCCGCGAGAGCCGCCACCGACGAAGAGAGAGCCTCCGCCACCGTCACAGCCGCTGCGGCCCGTGCCGTCGTCGCTGCCGACCTCTTTGGCGAGGACCACCACGAGGTGGTTCTCGGTTTACCCGCACCACCGAGGCCATTTTTGAGCCGTCGCGTGCCGCCACCGTCGAACCGGGTGAAAACCCTAAGTGGTCGGCGCCGTTGTATGTCGTCTCCGTCACACCACTTCCTCCACTGCCTCCACGCGCGATGAATGAATTCATCTCTATGTCGGATTCATAACTAAGCACGGTGGAACCGTTTGACTGGAATGCCAGGATACATAGCATGGTTTCTTTACCGCCACCACCGCCAGTTCATGAGATGAACCCACCCGCGGTTCCTGAGGCCCCATCTTCACAATCGGTTGAATATTTGACTCGCCGGTTCGAGTCGGGCGTTACCGTTTGCCTTAGCGCCAGTTCGTCGAACATCGGTGTCTTGAACGGTTGTTCGGACTCCCCCAAGGTATATCTAACTTGCTTAGATAAATAAATTAATTAGTTAATTTATTTTTCAGTATTTACGCGTACACTGTGATCAGATCCTATCTACGGTTTTTACTATATTCGCATTGTAAAACTTATTTTCCGCTACACAATTAATTTGATTAATTGACCCATTAATTTATCCGGTATAAAAAATTAAAACGGGCAACCCGGATACCCACTATAAAACCCAAAAGTGTTATCAGAGCCACGATCACCGCGCGTAAATTTGAACCGGTCTTTTCGTAACCGGTGGTTCGCAATTTCGATTCGCTTCCAAATTGCGAACGGAATTACTTGATTAATTATATTTAATTAATTGTGTGTTACGGCCGACCCTTTATTTTTAATACATGTTTATATGTTTGGCGCGTTTATGTTTTCTCTGATTGGCCCAATTGTATCTTTATTTGGTTTTGGTGGACCCGCCATTTTCGGGTTTCAAAATTGTAATAGAGCTAGGTTTACTAAGTTTTTAGTAAATTTTAATTTTGTCAAAACCAAGACTGAAGATCGGACACTCGCCAAAAGGACTCTGAATGCTAGTGGGAGCTGAACCGGATCCACGAACGCACAGAGTTGCCTTCATTGTGGTTGTTCACTTTTAGTTGTCATGTCCCTATGGTCTTGCTAAATGGCTCTAGCAAGACCATGCCATTATTCCGTTAACACACAATTGACCATTCGCGACACTTAGATATTTTAAATAGGTGATTTAAAATAATTGTCCCGAGTGATGATAGGGTTTATCGTTTGTGTCTAACGATCACTAAATATTAAAATTGGTTTTAATATCCCTATTTGGTAAATAAAAATTGATAGTTCATGCCGTCCAAAATCAAGTCTAACTTGGAACGTATTGACCGGAGCATCAGTGTTGGAGTATTTCAACACCGCACTTGGTGCCGAGGGTACCTTCCAGGGTGGGGACATTGGAGTATTTCAACACTATGCTAGCCACACTGACCATCTGGGATTACTATCGCTTTCTTTATGTGTGTTTATAGTGTTGGAGTATTTCAACACTGCACTATGAACATATATAGACAAAGTGAGCATGGATGAGGCTAAACGTATTGCAAAATATAATCTATTGTATTATGCGGCCTCATAAACGAGAGTCGCGACTAAGACTTTGCGATTGACAACCGTTGTGAGTTTGGTTACACGAGGTTTGCTCCTGAGGCTCATCTGGCGGTCTCAAGTAAAATCGTCTAATTGAATTCTCAATTTTCTTATTTAATAAATCTTACCAAATTATATAAGAAAATAGTTTACACCGAAAATACTAATTTAAAATTACTTTGCATTATTTCAGAAGGCTATTGAAAACACAGTTCCTCTAAGTTCAATGGTATCTCTGGACCCATTCACTGAGACGAACTTCTTGTCATGGCAAACCCTCCTGAGGAACATCTTGAGGCTTTTTGGAAAGCTGTATGTTCTTGACCGACCCATCCCGACCTTGCCGTCTTACTTGTTAAACAACAGCTCGCGGATGGAAATCCAAAAGCACAGTGATGACTCTAGGGAAGTCACTGAGCTGATGTTATCTAGCATGACACCGGATTTTTGGTATAACTTTACCGACATGGGAGCGTATGAGATCATGAGAAAACTCAAAGATTTGTTTGAGTTGAGCCAGAGGGGTGAACGATGTAAAGCACTTCAACATTTTGTGAACTGCCATATGTCGCCTAATTCCTCTGCTTATGATCATGTCATGATGATGAAGGGGTATCGCGACAGACTGATCGACCTCGGCTACTCCATTCCTGAGGGGATGGCTTTGGATGTAGTCCTCGGATCTTTATCCGAGCATTATCGCTTACATGCGGTAAATTACTTGGCTCAGACTTTAGATGAGGTTCTGACGTTATTTCCAAATGTCAAGATCAGGACCACACCGGCTGTGCTCAGAGTTGCTGATACAGGTATTACCAAGACCAAGAACAAGGTCAAAGAGACCAAGGGCAAGAAATCATTGGCGCCTCCTCCTCAGGAGCGTCAATGCTTTGAATGTAATCAGATGGGCCACTGGAAACGTAACTGCCCCATCTACCTTGCTAAGATCAAGATGACTAGAAACCCCGGTAAGGGTTGCTCATCTGGTATGTCAATAAATGTTATTGAACTTTTCACTGTTTCCTCCAATACATGGGTATTTGATACTGGATGTGGTTTCCACATTGTTAATGTTTTGCAGGAACCTGAGAAGTGGAAGAAGATAGAACAAGGCGGTATGGAGCTCATCATTGGTGATGGCAAAAGAGTCCCTGTCTTGACTACCAGCATATATTCTCTTACATGTCCTACCGGTCTTGTAGTTACTCTAGATAACTGTTTATATGCTCCTGGATTGTCCAGAAACATTATTTCTGTCTCTTCCCTGTTTGAACAAGGTTTTAAGTACAAGTTAAATGGAAATTCTATTTTTACCTACTTTAACGATATCTTTTATTTCGAGGCTAAACCTCGACATGGTATATATGAGATAATTGTTCAAACGCATGATCAACTCTATCATGTTTCTAAACAAAACGAAGTTGATAACGATTCCTCGTTATGGCATCATCGACTAGGTCACATAAGCAAGGCTCGCATCAAGAAGCTTCAAACTGCAGGGATTCTCGAATCCACTGATGCAGATACCTTCGGCGAATGCGAATCATGCTTATGTGGTAAACTGACCAAGTCACCCTTCACACATGTTGGTGAAAGGGCTGAAGGTCTGTTACGATTGATACACACGGATGTGTGTGGACCCTTTCGGACCGAAACGAGAAATCGTGAACGCTACTTCGTATCTTTCATAGACGACTATAGCAGATATGCTTATGTCTATCTGATGAAACATAAGCACGAAACTTTTGACAAGTTCAAAGACGTTTCAAAAGGAAGTAGAGAATCAACTAAATCGAACTATTAAGATACTTCGATCAGATAGAGGTGGTGAGTATCTTAGCAACGAATTCCTCGATCATCTCAAGGCTTGTGGAATTATTTCACAACCCACTCCTCCCTGTACGCCACAATTGAATGGTGTTAGTGAAAGGAGGAATCGAACCTTGTTGAACATGGTACGATCGATGATGTGTAGGACTACCTTGTCCCACTCCTTTTGGGGTTATGCTCTCTTAACCGCCGCTCGCCTAATAAATCTGGCACCGACCAAGAAAGTGGATAACACCCCATATGAGATATGGCATAATTCTTCTCCTAATCTTTCTTACCTTAGGGTATGGGGATGCAAAGCGTATGTCACTAGCGAATCTGACAACCAAGCTCGATCCTCGAGGTGAAAAGGTAATTTTCATCGGATACTATTGTAATACTGGCTATTACGTTTACCATCCTGATGGAAAGCATGTTTCTATCAAAAGGAATGGTAAGTTCCTTGAGAAGGAATTTCTCAACAGAGGACAAAAATAGTGATCCAGTGGATCTCGGAGAAGTTCGAGAAACACGAAACCTTGAGACAGTCGCTGGGTCTGACCGACAAATGGTTGTCGCACCATCAGACCAAAACACAAGTGTTCGTAGGAGCGAAATGACACACAAGGAACCTGATAGATACCTCTGGAATCTAGAAGCTTCCGATGTCCTGTTAGTAGCTGACTCAGATGACAAACCTACTAGTTACAAAGCTGCTGTGTAAGATCCTGAATCTGACAAATGGCTTGAAGCCATGAACGTCGAGATGTAATCCATGTGTGATAATCAAGTATGGGACTTAATTGAGCTACCCCCCGGTTCTCGGGCAGTAGGAAGCAAGTGGATCTTTAAAAGAAAAACTGACATGCATGGAAATGTGCAAACCTATAAGGCACGGCTTGTTGCGAAATGTTTCACTCAAACCCAAGGGATTGACTATGAAGAAACCTTCTCGCCCGTGGCCATGATCAAATCGATCAGGATATTGCTTGCCATAGCCACATACTATGACTATGAGATATGGCAAATGGATGTCAAAACCGCGTTCCTGAACGGACAACTCACTGAGGATGTCTACATGGTTCAGCCTGATGGTTTTGTCGATCCTAAATATCCAAATAGGGTTTGCAAGCTGAATAAGTCCATCTATGGACTTAAACAAGCATCTCGAAGGTGGAATCTTCGCTTTGACCAGAAAGTCAAGGAGTTTGGCTTTGCTCAAAACGAAGACGAACCGTGTGTTTACAGAAAGGCAAGTGGGAGCGCTATATCATTCCTCATATTGTATGTGGATGATATACTGATCATAGGAAACAACATCCCTATGCTTAACGAGGTTAAGTTATGGCTATCATCTTGTTTCACTATGAAGGATCTTAGGGAAGCCACTTTCATTCTGGGAATTAAGATTCACAGAGATCGATCGAAGCGACTTCTGGGTCTCAGTCAAAGTACATACATTGACAAGATTATAGCACGGTTCAACATGAGCAACTCCAAGAAAGGAGTCATCCCTACGACAAAGGGTGATATCTTGAACAAATCTCAATCTCCTCAAATGGAGAAGGAGATCAACCAAATGGCTTCGATCCCATTTGCTTCTGCTATAGGCTCAATTATGTATGCCATGCTCTACACTCGACCGGATGTCTCATTTTCTTTGAGCCTGACAAGTCGATACCAACAGAGTCCCGGTCTAG
>JBCNJP010000001.1:2950092-2994092 GCA_039602395.1 Deinandra increscens subsp. villosa
TGGACTAATTGATAGGGATTGTGGAATTGCAACCATTACTAGTTAGTTTATTGTTGATCCTTGAACTCAAATGGGTTTTTGGGTTAATGCATGATCCGGAGACCTCCTACATGATGATATATCATTGATTAGTGGCTGATTTTGTGTGCATCCTTATGGAATGAACTTGACCGAGTTATTTCATTTGCTAGTTATTGGCTAGACATTGTTTGATAGGTTAGAATACTTGTGACCGCGAGATTTGAGCCTATTTATTTGTGTTTAGTGATTTCTAGGTCCTAGATAATCGGAATTAGAGTCATTGCATGTATTAGGATACATTTAGAGAGACCTCTCTTGGTGTTTCCCGATTTATGGGTGTTTTGCTTGTTTTGACCGAAACTGTGAAACCGTTGTGCAAATTCACATATTATGCTATCTGTGCTTCATTTAGAACTATCTGATCATTCGGGATGTGTCTATAGTCCTCCTTGGTTGGTTTATTCTCACTTGAATAGTTTCATGTTGATAGGTCTTTCCGGGGGTCTTATTTGGGTTTAGTGGATTCTAGGCTAGGTGATATCTCTCTCATTCTGTTTCTATGTCGTTTGCTTTGTTTGCTACTAGTTTTATTGCTTGCTTACTTTAGTTAAATCAATCATTCCAATTGCATCGGTTAAATATTAGTTATGATATATTATCGGGAGTCTGATTACGCGTCCATGGATTGACACTCGGTACTTATTGATACTATATTGCATACGACGGGTACGCTTGCCCTAGTGTGTGGTTTGGTCACTCAGTATTTACCATTTAAAACTTGACCACATTTTTATATATCCAAATTGACACATCACACGGTCGGACACAATGGAAACGGGTACTCCATGGCGCGCTATAATTTCATTAATGTACACATCCGCCATCCTCTCGGAGGAGTAAGTCTCCTTGATTGGTATAAAATGAGCACTTTTGGTCAATCTATCAACTACCACCCATATCGCATCATAGCCCTTGGGTGTTTTTGGCAACTTAATTAATAGATCCATAGTTATGCGCTCCCACTTCCATACCGGAATTTCTAGTGGTTGGAGCTTACCGTACGGCTTTTGGTGCTCCGCCTTGACTTACGCGCAAGTTAAGCACTTTTCCACATACTTGACGATGTCCCGTTTCATACCGGGCCACCAATAATGGCTTTTCAAATCGTTGTACATTTTTGTCGCCCACGGATGAATCGAGTACCGCGACTTGTGGGCTTCTTCTAGCAACATTTTCTTCACTTCGCAAGTGTTTGGAACCCAAATTCTCCCGAATCGGGTTCTAAGCCCACTTTCTTCTTCCACCAAGTTTTTCACTTGGCCCATGATTCGTTCTTTCTTCTTGTTTTCAATTTTTATAGCCTCCATTTGGGCTTCTTTGATTTTCGTGATCAAATCGGATGTCACCACCAACTTCATTGAACGCACCTTTATAGGGGCGTAATCCCCTTTTCGACTAAGGGCATCCGCTACCACATTGGCCTTGCCCGGGTGGTAGTGGATTTCACAATCATAATCTTTGATGGTTTCAAGCCACCTTCTTTGCCTCATATTCAACTCTTTTTGATCAAAGAAATACTTGAGGCTTTTATGGTCGGTGAAAATAGTGCTTTTCACCCCATAAAGATAGTGTCGCCATATTTTTAAAGCCAACACCACTGCCGCCAACTCCAGATCTTGAGTTGGGTAATTTTGCTCAGTCACTTTAAGTTGCCTTGAACCATAGGCAATCACCTTGCCTCGTTGCATTAAAACACAACCAAGACCCAACTTTGACGCATCAGAGTAAACTACCATATCGTCCGTCCCATCGGGGAGGGTTAGTACCAGTGCTTGCGTCAATTTTTGTTTAAGGCTTTGAAAAGCCTCTTCTTGCTCGGCACCCCATACAAACCTGGTGTCTTTTCGTGTTAATTTTGTCATGGGAAGGGCTATCTTCGAGAAGTCTTGAATAAATCTCCGATAGTAGCCCGCTAACCCTAAGAAACTCCGCACCTCCGTCGGATTCTTTGGGGGTTCCCATTTGATGACGGCTTCGATTTTTGCCAGGTCAACCATAACCCCGTCGGCACCAATGACATGGCCTAGGAATTGCACCTCCTTTAACCAGAAGGCACACTTGGAGAATTTTGCATATAGCTTTTCCTCCCTTAGTCTTTCTAGTACCTCCCGCAAATGTTTAGCGTGCTCCGCTTTGTCTCGGGAGTACACTAGAATATCATCGATGAACACAATCACCGACTTATCAAGCATCAGCTTGCACACCCGGTTCATGAGATCCATGAAGGCCGCGGGTGCATTAGTGAGTCCAAAAGACATCACCAAAAATTCATAATGACCGTATCTCGTTCTGAAGGCCGTTTTGGGAACATCTTCCTCTTTCACCTTTAGTTGATGGTATCCAGAGCGTAGGTCTATTTTCGAGAACCATTTTGCCCCTTGAAGTTGATCAAATAAATCGTCAATTCTGGGCAGTGGGTACCTATTCTTCACCGTGAGTTTGTTTAACTCTCGGTAGTCTATGCACATCCGCATGCTACCATCCTTCTTTTTCACGAATAACACTGGTGCTCCCCATGGAGAAACACTCGGACGTATGAACCCTTTATCCAACAACTCCTAGATTTGGGTCTTCAATTCTTGTAGTTCCGCCGGTGCTAACCTATACGGAGCTTTAGCCACCGACTTAGCATTTGGCACTAAGTCAATTTTAAACTCCACCTCTCGATCGGGCGGTAACCCCGGTAAATCATCCGGAAACACATCTTTATATTCTTGCACCATGGGTAAGTCATCTATCGCGGGACTTTGAATTCTAGTGTCCGCCACCATAGCCAAGTAGGCTTGGCACCCGCGTGACATGAGCTTTTTAGCTTCCATCATCGAGCATAAAATTGGGATATTCTGCTTTTCGCCATGAATGGTGACTTTGCTCCCCTTTGGCGAAGATATCTCTATCGCCTTCCGGTCACATATGACCTTCGCGTGGTTGTGGGATAGCCAATCCATTCCCACCACCACCTTGAATTCTCTCATCACCATCGGAATGAGATCTATCGAGTATTCCTCGTTATCAATGGAGATTTTGCATCCCCGACATACATCAAAAACAAGAATACTTTTGTCATTAGCTATTTCTACCTCTAAGGGTACACGCAATTTTTCAATCATAAACGAGGGATGCTTAATGAAATCATATGAAACAAATGATCTATTAGCTCCCGTATCAAATAATACGTGAGCAGGTATCGAATTTACAAGAAATGTACCTGCCACCACATTGGGGTCTGATTTGGCTTCTTCGGCCGTAAGTTGGAATGCCCGAGCTGTAGCTTTCGGCGCTTCCACTCTTGCCCCACTTTTTGCCCCCTCCTTCTTGAGTTTTGGGCATTCAAACTTCCTATGCCCCGTCTGATAACAATTGAAACATCGTGGTTCCTCAGACGGGCAATTTGAGATGACATGACCTTTTCTGCCACACTTTAAGCAGGGGCGGTCTTTGAAGATGCACTCTCCCGGGTGCATTTTCCCACAAATTTTACACTTCGTCCCGGTTCCTCTTGTGTCCTTCTTTTTGGACGAGTCACCCACTTTTTGTTTCTTGGAGGGGCTTGGATTTCCCCCATTAGGCTTTCTTGCTTCTTGGGCCTCTTCTCGGTTTACATCCATTTCTCGCGCCCGTGCGGCGTTAATCATTTGTTCCACCGTGGTGAAACGGTCTAGAGGCAAGAAATTCTTTATTTTCGCCTTCAACATGTTCCGGTAAAAGAACATTCGTGCCCCTTCAGTGGGTAGCACATCTGAGCAGAATTTTACCCTGTCAAGGTAAATACCGGTGATCTCATCAACCGTTTGAGTATCCCCTTGCTCCAACTTGAGGAACCCCTGTTTCAACTCGTTGACCGCAGAGGGTGGGCAGTGGTGCTCCAGAAATAATTTTTTAAATTCTGCCCAAGTTAGGGCGTCTGCCACTGCCTGCCCTTTTTCTAGGACTTTTGCGTCCCACCAATCTTTTGCCCGATCTACTAGTAGACCCGTAGCAAAGATCACCTGATCTGCAACCTCACAATGGCTTCTTTTGATCACCCCTTCCACATTGGTCACCCATCGGTGACTCGCTATTGGGTCAGGATCTCCCGCATATTGCGGGGGTTTACACGCCATAAAGTCTTTGAAGGAGCTCCCCTTCTTCTTTGGCGCAGTTGCCTCCTGTTTATTTAGGAGGGCATTCTTTAACTCCTCGAACTTTTCGTCCAAGGTATGTAATAGATCCTCCTGGATCTTTTGTACATACTCGAGAATAGCTGCCTGAATGGCATTTCCCACTTCTTCAGAGATCTGGGCCTTCAAAGCCCGCTGTCTCTGCTCTTCTGCAAGATCAACGCCATCAAGGTCCACCATTGATCTACAGAATAAAATTTCCATTAGCTTACAACTTTTATTCACCCTTACCGCAGCAAGGTTTTATTTACCATATTGGTCATAGCCAATATTTCCCCCAGGTTTATACGAGGTTTTTAGCCGCAGCATTACCCCGCCTCTACCTGGGACACTTACCGTACATATAACATATTGGTCATAACCAATACTCCCCCAGGTTTATACGAGGTTTTTAGCCGCAGCCTTACCCCGCTTTTACCTGGGACACTTCACTCACGCATTCCTTGGTTCAGGTATGATTATACCTCCCCATGCGTTTCCCGAGTGATAGCAACATACTCTGCCTTATAGGCATAAAGGAACATTCATTCAGTTTAATTACAGTTTCAATCAATAGTTAAAGGTTATGCACCTTGCCCGGACGCTTCATCAAGCTTGAACCGATCACCTTTCCCCGAACCCTAGAGCTCAAGGTTTGAGTCCAAGTACCTCATGAGTACTTGATTCTCTCAAACCATGGCTCTGATACCAAATTGTAACACCCATGTTCAATTTGATGTCAAACACATCCGTTTAAGACGTTAAAATTGGTCCCAGAAAAATTTCATTTCAAAACATGTGCATTATCATTCAAGAAACGCCACTATCGTGGCTAGACTTTACAAAATGACATCTAAGTTTGACATCCATAAATAAACCATGTTTACAAGTTATATCATCCAAAAGTATAATACGATTATCGGTTCTTCACGGGGATCGGTTCGTGTAGCCTTGATGAGCGTCCCTCAAGCTTTCGCCTTACCTGCACATACTCACTTTAAATAGTGACTTCTAGTGCATGAATGAATATAATAATCATAATTTATGAATAATAATAAGCCAATTCGGATAATAGTTCCAGGCGTATCGCCTGGAAGTTTTTCAACTTCCGAGCGATACGCTTGGACTTCCTGGCGTATCGCCTATGGCTTGATGAGCACTAGGCGATACGCCTTGAGCCTGATTTCCAGGGATTGAGCTAATTCTGCCAGTTTTTATACTTAGCCAAATTTTGGCTCTTTTCCCCTGTTTTCACCCAGCAGCTAGCAACTGACTTCTAACCACCCCAAAGGTGTTTTTGACACTTCCAAACATTTCAAAAACATGTTTTTAGGCTTAGGTACATACCTTGGTCGATTTACCAACCCAATTCACTTTAACAGATTCACCGACCCGTTCGACCCACTAAGAAATTTCTTATGACAACCATCATGGGTTACTATCCAGAATTTCCCCAAACGTAAATAACTCACATCTAAGATCATAACGTAAGCAATATGCAATAAACTAGTTATGAGCAACTATACAATTAGTCCCACATAACCGGTTGGAGTTTAACCTTATGCAATACCGTTACTACTAGTTTTTGACACGAATTACATAAATTCCATTTACTTAACCTTAGTTCATTAGATCGTTGAAGTATTTGATCACACAAGCATTGTACCATTATTTGACCCGTTACAACGGGTCCTTGCCTTTGGTTTACCCCAAATGCCTAACTTGACCACTTTTTAAGTCTTGAAATCCATGGTTCTCTAGACCATTTGTGATTTCCAATATTTGGTTACTTGGCATGGACTTTATTAGCCCATTTTCGCCATAGTAACTTCCATTTGTCATTTGATTCACCCGAATCCTTCCCACGGTCAAGTATGTCATTGGAGAACCTCTTGGCTTTGGGTTTCACGGTTCCTAGAACCGTTCTTCACCCATTATACATTTCTTATTCATTTCCTCTATAAGGCAATTACACACATTCATATCTATTTCATGTAACATAAGTAATGTTACCTTTTGAGCTTGAACCACCGCTTCCTCCAACTCCGGAGCTATTTCCTTGATCCTGTTGATTTCCTAATGGGTCACTAACCAGTTAGGATCATAATCATATCATAGTAGCATTTATCACATTTCAATCACATGGTTTCTATGCTACATACATATTCATAAATTCACAAGGAATGGTAATCAAGTATATTCATCAAGTTTGCACCTAACATCATGATTTCATTAACAATACTTCGTTGATTGTGGCATACAATGCTTATGCTAGAAATGCACCCAAATTTCATCAAGTTGGTTAATTTTGTGAACCTATAATTCCCCATGATCAATTGACATCAAAACTAGCAATTTGGTTGCATTTATCATATATTGGCTCTTTGAGGCATTTTATCAAACACCTTGTGTGCACACATTGATGCACACTTACAACTAAATCCATGAACCTCCCTAATAACCATTTAACATGGGTTTGGTGAAATCCATCACCAACCCACCATAAATTCATCACCTAGCACCAGATTCATACAAGGATTCAAGCATATCAAGCAATTTTATCAACTTCATATATGGCCATTTGACATGCGAGTTCAAGAACATGAAATTGATAACTACTACTAAATTTGTTAACCAAATTAGGAATTTCTGCATCATATAAGTTCTCTAACATCATAGCATTCATAAATTAACAACCAATTTGCAGATTCTAGCCTCAAATTTTCCAGACCTTCACATGCAAAAACTTGGGTTTTACTTACTTGTTGAGATATGGAGTCTAGGAAGATGAAAACACTTCAATTTCCAAATTCTATAGCCAAAATCAATATTGGCAGCCCTAAATGATACTTTACAAGTCCTAAGTGGTCATAAGTTGGTTACAAGAATTTTACTAACCTTTTTTAGATAATAAATGATAGTCATACCATAAAAATTCTAGTTTTATATTTCTTTGAGATTTCATAGACCAATCTTCAAATAACACTTTTAGTGACTCATAATCATCTTTTGACAAGTTATGTTTCCGATTTAAAGTCAAAATCATGAGGTTTTTCTAAGATTGCAAAATATATATGTTTTATGGTGGCTAACTTTTATGACACACAAAATATTGTGTCATGTTTTGTCAACTTTAATAATATAAATATTTCTTCTATAAATCGATTTCTAAACATCATGTTTATGTGTTTTTCACAAAACCAAACATACTAAATTTCTTAAAACTCATAGCATGTTGTAGTTCATAGACTTTGTCACCAAATATGAAACTTTTTAACATAAATACACATGTTATGTTTATATTTTCTATGAATTTGTTCAAACAATATTCTAGTTCCATCAAAGGCAGAAAATGCTACTAACATACAAGATTGCTAGTAAGTCATCCAACAATACAATCAAGAAATAGATCATGAACATGATATTGTGACATTTTATGAAAAGAAACATAGAAATAATCAAGAAAGTAAGGGTTCCTCACTTAGTCTTAAACCGGATCGGTAAATGACTTGATGGGTGTTGATTAAGCTTCCGATATAGCTCCTAAACCCACCCTTGATCTTTGATTTAGAAGGATGATGAGGAAAGAATGAAAGAATCATCATGGATTTTGTCAAGAAAACAAGAGATTACTTTGGTTGTTCTTGGAAGATTAGAAAGAAATAATGAAAGAAAGATGATGAAATAAGAGTTGTTGTAGGATTACTTTGACTAGAAATGTGATTAGAAGCTTAGATTTAGTGGTGGTTAATGGTGAAAGCTGGTGGTGGTGGCGGTTTGAGAGAGAGCCGAGAGCAAGAGAGAGAGAGTTGAGAGAGTGTGGGTTTGCTCTTGAAATGGTTAAGTGTGAAATATGGTTAAATGTGAAGTATATTAGTGGCTCAAATGGTGGTGTTTGGTCTCGATTTTAAGTGAATCGAAGGGGGCTTCAGTTTGTGGTCTAGCCGAGAGAAAGAGAAGAGGAGAAGGAGAATGGATTGTGGCTTGAACCAAGTGAGACTTAGGCTAGCATTTGAACTCATATGGGTGTGTAATGTGGGCACTAGAACTGGCCAAGAGAGGGAGGGATAAGGAGAAAAATTGGTGGCGAAGGGAGAAATGTTTGTTGGTTGTGTAAGTGGTCAATGGTAATATCCAATGGTTCTTAGTTTTGTATGTACTAATTAAGACAAGTTTGCTCCATATCAATGCTACAAGGTGGAAGATTCTAGCTATAAAGGTGTATTAGACATGTGTGATTTAGGTGACAAGGTCTAATGACAAGTTGGGGGGCTTGGTTGAAATTGAATGGGAGGAAAAGAGAGGGAACCAGAAAAGAAAAGGAAAAGAATGAGGGGGACGAGGGTCGAACCCGGGACGGGCTGAGAGAAAGAAAAAGAGATTGGGTTGGCCCAATCGGAGAAAGAAAAGAAGTGGAAGTGGGCCGGGTCGGGCTCGTCGGCCGAGAGAAAAAGAAAGCGGGCCAAAGGAATGGGCCGGCGGGTTAAGCCGCAAGATGGAAGGAAAAGAAAAGAGAAGGAGGTTGGGCCGGTAGGCCCATTGGGCTCTTGGAGTCGACCGGGCCTCGGGTCGGGTCGGATTGAGTCCGGTTCGATCCAACGAGCCCAGCGACACTTCGTTTGAGTCAAAACAATAAACGGATGAAAAGTCGATTTCCGCAGGGGTTTCGATGAAATTGAGGCGCTCGTCGATCTGGATTTCGTCCAAGGGAATGACGGCAGTTTTGTCAGATAAGCACTTCTTTAGGTTGCAGATGTGGAACCTTTGCTAAGTTTCGGTGGCAACTGAAGTCGATATGCTACGGTCCAATCTCTTCGATGATTTCAAAGGGACCAATGTAGCGAGGGTTAAGCTTTCCACGTTTTCCGAAATGTATAACACCTTTCCAAGGTGCTACTTTTAACATGACACGATCTCTTTTGACGAACTTTAACGATTTTCGTCTGTTGTCGGCGTAGCTCTTCTATCGATCACGGGCGGCTTTCAAACGGTCGTGAATTCAAAAGATTTTCTCAGGATTCTCGTGCACTAGCTTGAATACTGGAGTGGTAACTATTGTTATATGAAAATTCGGCTAAAGGTAGATGTTCATCCCAACTGTTTCCGAAATCAATTACACAGGCACGAAGCATGTCTTCGAGTGTTTGGATTGTTCTTTTGCTTTGTCCATCAGTTTGTGGATGATAAGCCGTACTCATATCGAGACGAGTACCTAAAGCTTCCTGCAGAGTTTTCCAAAATCGAGCGGTAAAACGACTGTCACGATCAGACATGACTGAAATAGGTACTCCATGACGAGATACAATTTCCTTCATATATAACTTGGCAAGTTGTTCGGTGGTATAGGATTCCTGAATGGGTAAGAAGTGAGCGGATTTAGTCAAACGGTCTACGATTACCCAAATTGCATCATTTGTGGCTCGGGTCCTTGGAAATTTGGTAACAAAGTCCATGGATATGCCTTCCCATTTCCATTCTGGGATTACGGGTTGAACGAGCAAACCAGAGGGTTTTTGGTATTCAGCTTTGACTTTTGCGCAAGTCAAACACTTTCCATCGTAGGTAGCGATTTCAGCTTTCATGTTGGGCCACCAATACAATTCCTTCAAATCATGGTACATCTTGTCTGAACCATGATGTATTGAGTACCTAGACTTATGGGCTTCATCTAAAACCAATTTCTTTACTAAGCCAAAATTTGGTATCCATAGTCTATCCATGAAATAAAATGCTTCATCGGTTTTCTTGACTAATTGCTTTTCCATACCTCGTAAGCGTTCACCAATGAGGTTTTCAGCTTTGAGGGCTTCAATTTGAGATTTTTGGATGAGAGAGGTGAGATTGGATTGAATAGTTAATCCAAGAGCATGGACGCGAAGAGGTTTCACTCGGTCTTTCCTACTTAGTCCGTCTGCAACAACATTCGCTTTACCGGGATGGTAACGGATTTCACAATCATAGTCGTTGAGTAGTTATATCCAGCGGCGTTGTCTCATGTTAAGCTCTTTCTGGTTAAATATATGCTGAAGACTCTTGTGGTCAGTGTATATTGTACACTTTGTTCCGTAAAGATAATGTCTCCAAATTTTAAGAGCAAAGACGACGGCTCCAAGTTCAAGATCGTGAGTCGAGTAATTCCTTTCGTGGATTTTCAATTGGCGTGAGGCGTAGGCAATGACTTTTTCTCGCTGCATAAGCACACATCCTAGACCTTGGCGGGACGCATCGCAGTACACGACGAAGTCGTTGGTTCCTTCGGGGAAAGACAGAATGGGCGCGTTACACAACTTCTTCTTTAGTAACTGAAAGGCGGTTTCAGCTTTAGAATCCCAGACAAACTTCTTGTCCTTCTGGGTGAGAGCAGTCAACGGTTGAGCTATCTTTGAGAAGTTCTCGATGAATCTTCTATAGTAGCCAGCGAGACCTAGAAATTGACGAATTTTAGATGGAGTAGTAGGAGCACTCCAATCCTTGATTGCTTCAATTTTGGAAGGGTCAACGTGTATTCCTTTGTCGTTAATCACATGACCTAAGAAATGCACTTCACGTAGCCAAAAGTCGCACTTGGAGAATTTTGCGTACAACTTTTCATTCTTAAGTAGCTCCAAGATAAGTCTTAAGTGTTGTTCATGTTCTTCTTTACTATGGGAGTAGATCAAGATATCGTCAATGAACACAATCACAAACTTGTCTAAGTATGGCTTGCACACACGATTCATCAGGACCATGAATACGGCTGGTGCGTTTGTTAAGCCAAATGGCATTACTAGAAACTCATAGTGGCCATATCGGGTTCTGAATGTAGTCTTGGCGGCGTCTTCTTCACGAACTCTCAATTGATGATAACTGGATCGCAAGTCGATCTTTGAGTAATAGCTCGATCCTTGCAATTGATCAAATAGGTCGTCGATCCTTGGGAGTGGATAACGATTCTTCACGGTTAACTTGTTCAGCTCGCGATAATCGATACACATGCGAAACGATCCATCTTTCTTCTTAACAAAAAGAACAGGAGCACCCCAGGGGGAGCAACTGGGTCGGATGAATCCTTTATCCAATAATTCTTGCAATTGATTGGATAATTCTTGCATTTCAGAAGGGGCTAGGCGATAGGGTGAACGAGCTATAGGTGCAGCTCCGGGAACAAGATCGATTTGAAACTCCACTTGCCTTGTTGGCGGTAGTCCTGGCAAGTCTTCAGGGAATACTTCGGGAAATTCGCGGGCGATAGGAACGTCCTTCAGTGATTTCTCTTTTGATTCTTTCGCAGCAACATGGGCTAAGATGGCATGACATCCCTTGCGAAGGTATTTACGAACTTTCATGCATGATATAATGTCTAGTTTAGCTCCACTCTTCTCACCTTGTATGATTAGAGTTTCTCCATTTTCCAACGGAATTTTGACTTGCTTGTGATGACAGACAATTTCCGCATAGTACTTGGATAACCAGTCCATGCCAATGACGATGTCAAAACTTCCCAATTCGACGGGTAACAAGTCAATGCTAAACGAATGATCAGAAAGTCATAGAGAACAATTTCGATAGATTTTGTCGGTTTTCGATTAAACTACCATCTGCCAGTTCTATGGAGTACTTAATGTCTAAGGCACAGGGGTCGATTTTAAGTAATGGGCAAAAATCGGTAGACACAAAGCTTTTCTCGGCTCCGGTATCAAACAAAACAGAGGCATAATAATCGTTAAGGATGAACGTACCAGTGACGGTATTTGGATCATGTCGGGCTTCTCTAGCGTTCATAACAAAAGCTCTTCCACGGGCGGTTCCGACAGCTTGATTTTTCTTTGGGCATTGATTCTTCATGTGTCCAATAGCTCCACAACCATAGCAGGTGCGGGATGGACAGTCTCTGGAAATGTGACCTTTTGTCTTGCAGTTGTTGCAGTACACGTTACTGCAATCCAAAGTATGATGGAGGTTACATTTTGTACAGAGTGGCTGGTTCCCTGTGTAGCCAGATTTTCTTGGTTCTTGAACAGAAGCAGATGCAACAAAAGCTTTGACTGGTTCATGAGCTTTTTCGGGTTGTTTCTCAGATCGCTTTTCTGAATTCTTTTTACCAAAATGACCACGTTTGCGTTTATGGTCAAACTTCTTTCCAGAGGAGGAGGAAGGAATACAGCTCTCAACAGCAGCTTTGGTGTCAGAATTCTTTCTAGCAAAGGAAACACCTTGGCGTGTAGCCTGGTAGGTCAGGCTATGTGCCAAGCGGACGGCGGCTTGCAGAGTGGTAGGGTTGGAAGATAACACATTTCCTTGAATGTTGGGTGCTAAGCCCCAAATGTAGCGCTCAATCTTCTTATATGGCGGAGTCACCATCGAAGAGCAAAGATGAGCAAGTTCATGGAATCTTTTGGTGTATCCGGCAACATCAGATCCATTCATGGTGAGTCCCCAGAACTCAACTTCCAAACGTTGAAGTTCTTCTCGCGGGCAGTATTCATCTCTCAGTAGTTGTTTCAGTTCTTCCCAAGGCATAGCATGTGCTTGGTCAGTTCCGACAGTTTCGGCATGCGAATTCCACCATGAGAGAGCACCATCAATGAATGTGCAAGCGGAAAATTTGACCTTAGATTGGTCGGGACAGTTACTGATACGGAAGACAGATTCAGTCTTTTCGAACCAACGAATAAGACCAACAGCACCTTCGGTACCCTTGAAGTTGATAGGCTTACAATTCATGAAGTCCTTATAGGTACATTCACGGGCACCTGAAACATTAGATACAACCTTGAAAACAATTCAGGGGAATTCGGGTTCTCGGTTTTCTAACATTTATCGAAGGTCTTACCACCAAGAGCACCTTCACCTTGGCCTCCTGGCGGCGCGATTAGCTTCATTAGCAGCGATGGCATCAGCAGTACGTTGGGCGATTAGGGCTTCGACTTGTTCAGCGTTCAGTGGCTCGGGTGGAGGTGAATCGGTTCGGTTGACTCGCGGGCGTCCTCGGCGTCCAGACATGATATTCTTAATTCACGAATGCAAACAAAAAGTGTAATCATGACAATATATGACAATATAAAGTCTACATATCTGTAATGAACAACCATACATGCATAATAACTATAACAACCATAACATCCATAAGAAGCTACAATAATGTAATACAACCATAGTTAATTAATATCCGAAAACATCCATCATGACAAATACAACAATATTCACCATGAACATACCATAATTGTCTACAAAGTTGGAGGCGCAACTCCGTTTGCCAAAATACATCATAGTTTTCATACATTACTTAAACATGATATGAATGCATCACTAGGTGGTACTACTAGTATGGGCCTCTAGGGAATGGTGGTAGTGGTGGCATGAGGAACAATCCGGCAACCTGGCCAAGTGTGGCCATGAAACATCAGCATCGTATCCTCCATCATCTGCATGCGTCTCTCATACATCTCCATAGTCAACATCATAGTAGTAATCGTGTTAGACACATCTGCGAAGCTCGCGTGCAGGGAGTCCATAGAAAATCCTGCGGCAATGGCATGATCCACAATGGAAGATAAGCGCGTCTCTAGGGTCTGAACAGTGTGATATGATAGTCATGCGCGAAGCTCGGTGATGAGCCGACGGATGGCGTCATCGTGTCCATCCAAACGGGAATAAATCAAATAGAAGTCAAGTAGGTGGACGGGAATCCCTGGAAGAATAGGGGCGGTACGGGCGGCGGCTGAGGCGGATGACTCACCGGCTTCATGAACAGATGGGACAAAAGATGTCTCAGGGATGTGCTGCCTTTTGGGGGCGGGGCTCGTCAGTAGGGGCAGTAGACATCGGGTGAGTGCGAATCACGACTTTCCTAGGCGTATGCTTCAGCCTATGGCCATCAGAAGCAAACAGTAAAGATGGTGAGACGGTGCGGGGGCAGAAGAGGAAGGGTCAATAATACGAGCATAAGGAATGTCCACGGGAGGGTCGGGAATAGAAACAAGAGGCTATGGAATGGACATCACGGCTACAGGAGGGTAAAATGTAGTGGTAATAGCCTCCTCGGTCTCTTCAGGTTCATCCTCGTAGAACTCATCATCTGACGTAATTGGATCCCAGTTGTCCTTCGTAGTGTCAGGCTGAGTCGCATGGTCGGGGAAAGGTGCAGTTTCTGGGACTGGTGAAGAGGGCGTATACTCCGGCGATCGTAGTGCCTGCTCGAGAGATGATGAAGTGTAATCCGGCTCTGGCTCGGAGTCGGAGGGTATCACAACGACTGTCTTGTTTGCCATGCAGTGACAATTTCAAGTTATAACAATAATAATATAATACTATGTTAAGCAATTAACTTATAAGGAAAGGCACATGATTTACAGGTTAGCACACATACAAGGCAATGTATGAATGCACACACACACACACATAATGAATGATGCAGAGCTTAGGTTTTGACTAGGTGCAGACCGATGCATCCTAATTCACTTTAACCATGGCTCTGATACCACGTCTGTCACACCCCGAGAATGGCTGAATGTGGGCATGTGACTAATTTGGCATCATGGTCATGGTTACTAATGATTGACATCTAAGTACATTTAATTAACCAATTATCTTTAAAAAATATAAGTCTCAAACATTTATTTAACATTTAAAACCATGGTAGCGGATTAGTAGTAGTGGTTACATGATAGAGTTTTCAAAAGATAAAGTCATGAGATTTATAAACATAACTACCCTAAGGCGTAATGCGTTTAAATCTCCAAAATGAAATGCATGAACACACAGCAAGCAGACCATGATATGACAAGAAGGATCGGAACAGAAAAACATGGAGTTGCAGTCTCTAAACACCTGAGAATTCAAGAAGTTAAAAAGTCAACAGAATTGTTGGTGAGTTCACAGGTTTAATGACACTTGAACTGTTTGAAATTATATGTTTGAAAATGTTTAGCCTGTCATGATATTAGTTTGTTTGACACTATTATTGTAAAGATCGAGCATGAACCTTGAATTCAAAACTAACTGTTTACCCACTCATGATGTTCTTCCCCAAGAACATCGAATGATCAGAATAACCAATGTACCCCTTGACTATAACCTTGGAGTCATGAATGGAGCGACCAAGTCAGGGCAGGGTCATCAGCCCAAATAGATCTACTCATAAGATATCGTTTCAAATGAACTAATTGAATCAAATTAATAGCGGGAATTTGGGCATATAACATAAATCAATATGAATACACTGAATTGGGGAAATGAAAAGAACATGCAATCGGTACATGTTACAGTTATCATAATATCAGAAAAAATGAATTTAGAAAATGGAATTTATTGAATTCTCCCCCAAAGTTATAAAACAGAAATGTAAAAAGGGCCATGAAGACTCATATGTTATGTAGATGGACAGATAGATATGAATTTCGAATGTAGCCTAGCAACGTCTACAACGTAATATTATAACGTATTAAGGTTTAGCTACTTGGGTTAGTGAATACGTCACCCATTGTTCGATGATAAGTCTCGACAGTTATTACCCGATGATAGTGATGGAAATCCTAAAATATTATTTATTAGCAAATAAATAATATTAAGTTTAATGGAATTCATTATCTATTTGATATAAACAAATAATAATTAATTTTCACGTTAGAAAAACATATTGAATAATATACATTATTTAACAAATAATAATTAATTTTCACGTTAGAAAAACATATTGAATGATATACATTATTTTCTTAAAATGTCATGAAAATATAAATATTTAATTTGTTAAATATTTATAAGGTTTTGAACTCCTTATAGAATTAATTAAATTCCATCATTTATTAAAGTTCGAACACGCGTATTATACACGGTATTTATCGCGTTTTACAAAAAGAATGTTGACATGTGAAAATATATATTTATTTGTATGAAGAAATGTTTCCAATAGTATATGAAGTTATATTTTGGTAAAATTAAGTGTCGGTTCGTCCGGTAGTTAGCCGCTTTCACCGTTTTGACTATTTTGACTCGTTTTATGGCATTTTAAGTTTCCTTAACACTTAGGATTTGTTAGTAGACTTTTTTTTAATGTGGTTTAGGGTCTTTAGTTGCCAATTGAGTCGGTGGGAGTTTTACTTGTAAAAATTGACATTTTCGAGACACCGAAAGCTACAGTTTTAGTCCAGTTTACTTCTAAAACATGTTTATCCATTCTTGAACTTTGAGAAATATTTTTATATGTCAAAATAAGCATCTCTTATGTTCTGGACCAGATCTAATTCCTTTTCAAAAATATGTTATAATTTTTGTCGAAAAGTCGTTTTACGGTTTCTAGTTATTCCATTTTCAAGTGTTTAACTTCCCGAATCACTTTGTAAATTTGGTGTAAAACCACGGAACGGATCTTACTACTGCATGATTCGGTAATTGGAGAAACACAAACGAGTAAATAAAGCTTTGCTTTATTGATTTACAAAGAGTTACAATGTAGAGAGAGAAGACACCTTGAACACACATAGTTAAGAGTGATAGAAATGACAGAACTTGTTACTAGCTCTCTCTCTCTCTAACGAACTATTTATAGTCACTAATATTCTAGCCGGCGTACCACCTACGGACCATTTGGTACGCCCGTACCAACTGGTACGGCTCACCATATGGTACGGCCAGTTAACTATTTGACTCATACACTAGCTCTAGTCTACATACAACACACGAGACACACGTTAGCATATGAATATGCTCTAACAAACTCCCCCTTAACGTGTATTGTAGCTAACTATTTATCTATCTAACAAAACTTCAGTCTTCAATCTTCAGCATCGTTGCGTTTGATCTTCAACTTGAAATCTTGTCAGAATGATAGCTTGCATGGCTGGATCAATCTTAAACATTCTTTGAACATCAAGATCCACTTGTGAAAAATAGTACATACTCCCCCTTTCACCATGCTTGAGTCTTGTCACACAGAATAACCTGCAATTTTAGAAGACAGAAACGCGGCTTTCTTTTCTTTTATGAAAAATTAAATTAATCTTGGCGCAAAACTTCTCTTCGAGAATCCAAGATATAGTTTTGAAAATTTGATTTTGTATCGTGTATCGATAGGTCGAAAACAAATAAGAAACGAAATATTTTTGGCTTTTTGTAACTTTATATCAAAACACACCGAAAATCTTTTTTATTTTTCTAAGTTTATACTAAACCACACCTAAAATCTTTTTGTATTTTTCAGAAATGAAACATAAATGCACAACAGAATGAAATACTGAATCACACACTATTTTTATCTTTTGAGAGAAAGATCACAACTTGGGATCATATTGGTCATGACATGCTGAACTACACTTCAATTTCAATTACTTCAGCACACAAGTCATGTTGATTGCTGGTATAATTTTTCCATCTTAAACTCAGGCACAATCATACTCATAACATCTAGATATGTTATTGTATTTATTAGATTGCATTGACCAGTGTACCCCACACTATCAGACATACTCTGATATATATCTGCTTATCACACTATGTGATTTCAATTGTGAATAGATTACATAATGATTGTATTTATGATACAGTCAACTGTGTTCCATGCAAAAAGAAATAAGAATGTTAAATCGTCTACCTTGAGGTCGATCTTTCGATACGCAGATAAGGCCTCGGATTTAACAAAATAAGAAAATAAAACAAGTTGAAATTGTATAACTCAACAAGAACCAGGTCGGTACTCCCATACACACAGAGAAAGTCCGATGAGTTATACGAAACACCAAAGAAAATAAAGCAGAATGTCAAACGAACAACACAGATAAGAGTGATAGAAATGACAGAACTTGTTACTAGCTCTCTCTCTCTCTCTCTAACGAACTATTTATAGTCACTAACATTCCGGCCGGCGTACCACCTACGGACCATTTGGTACGCCCGTACCAACTGGTACGGCTCACCATATGGTACGGCCAGTTAACTATTTGACTCATACACTAGCTCTAGTCTACATACAATACACGAGACACACGTTAGCATATGAATATGCTCTAACAAACTCCCCCTTAACGTGTATTGTAGCTAACTATTTATCTATCTAACAAAACTTCAGTCTTCAATCTTCAGCATCGTTGCGTTTGATCTTCAACTTGAAATCTTGTCAGAATGATAGCTTGCATGGCTGGATCAATCTTAAACATTCTTTGAACATCAAGATCCACTTGTGAAAAATAGTACATACTCCCCCTTTCACCATGCTTGAGTCTTGTCACACAGAATAACCTGGAATTTTAGAAGACAGAAACGCGACTTTCTTTTCTTTTATGAAAAATTAAATTAATCTTGGCGCAAAACCTCTCTTCGAGAATCCAAGATATAGTTTTGAAAATTTGATTTTGTATCGTGTATCGATAGGTCGAAAACAAATAAGAAACGAAATATTTTTGGCTTTTTGTAACTTTATATCAAAACACACCGAAAATCTTTTTTATTTTTCTAAGTTTATACTAAAACACACCTAAAATCTTTTTGTATTTTTCAGAAATGAAACATAAATGCACAACAGAATGAAATACTGAATCACACACTATTTTTATCTTTTGAGAGAAAGATCACAACTTGGGATCATATTGGTCATGACATGCTGAACTACACTTCAATTTCAATTACTTCAGCACACAAGTCATGTCGATTGCTGGTATAATTTTTCCATCTTAAACTCAGGCACAATCATACTCATAACATCTAGATATGTTATTGTATTTATTAGATTGCATTGACCAGTGTACCCCACACTATCAGACATACTCAGATATATATCTGCTTATCACACTATGTGATTTCAATTGTGAATAGATCACATAATGATTGTATTTATGATACAGTCAAATGTGTTCCATGCAAAAAGAAATAAGAATGTTAAATCGTCTACCTTAAGGTCGATCTTTCGATACGCAGATAAGGCCTCGGATTTAACAAAATAAGAAAATAAAACAAGTTGAAATTGTATAACTCAACAAGAACCAGGTCGGTACTCCCATACACACAGAGAAAGTCCGATGAGTTATACGAAACACCAAAGAAAATAAAGCAGAATGTCAAACGAACAACACTATTAAGAGTGATAGAAATGACAGAACTTGTTACTAGCTCTCTCTCTCTCTAACGAACTATTTATAGTCACTAACATTCTGGCCGGCGTACCACCTACGGACCATTTGGTACGCCCGTACCAACTGGTACGGCTCACCATATGGTACGGCCAGTTAACTATTTGACTCATACACCAGCTCTAGTCTACATACAATACACGAGACACACGTTAGCATATGAATATGCTCTAACAAACTCCCCCTTAACGTGTATTGTAGCTAACTATTTATCTATCTAACAAAACTTCAGTCTTCAATCTTCAGCATCGTTGCGTTTGATCTTCAACTTGAAATCTTGTCAGAATGATAGCTTGCATAGCTGGATCAATCTTAAACATTCTTTGAACATCAAGATCCACTTGTGAAAAATAGTACATACTCCCCCTTTCACCATGCTTGAGTCTTGTCACACAGAATAACCTGCAATTTTAGAAGACAGAAACGCGACTTTCTTTTCTTTTATGAAAAATTAAATTAATCTTGGCGCAAAACTTCTCTTCGAGAATCCAAGATATAGTTTTGAAAATTTGATTTTGTATCGTGTATCGATAGGTCGAAAACAAATAAGAAACGAAATATTTTTGGCTTTTTGTAACTTTATATCAAAACACACCGAAAATCTTTTTTATTTTTCTAAGTTTATACTAAAACACACCTAAAATCTTTTTGTATTTTTTCAGAAATGAAACATAAATGCACAACAGAATGAAATACTGAATCACACACTATTTTTATCTTTTGAGAGAAAGATCACAACTTGGGATCATATTGGTCATGACATGCTGAACTACACTTCAATTTCAATTACTTCAGCACACAAGTCATGTCGATTGCTGGTATAATTTTTCCATCTTAAACTCAGGCACAATCATACTCATAACATCTAGATATGTTATTGTATTTATTAGATTGCATTGACCAGTGTACCCCACACTATCAGACATACTCAGATATATATCTGCTTATCACACTATGTGATTTCAATTGTGAATAGATCACATAATGATTGTATTTATGATACAGTCAACTATGTTCCATGCAAAAAGAAATAAGAATGTTAAATCGTCTACCTTAAGGTCGATCTTTCGATACGCAGATAAGGCCTCGGATTTAACAAAATAAGAAAATAAAACAAGTTGAAATTGTATAACTCAACAAGAACCAGGTCGGTACTCCCATACACACAGAGAAAGTCCGATGAGTTATACGAAACACCAAAGAAAATAAAGCAGAATGTCAAACGAACAACACAGTTAAGAGTGATAGAAATGACAGAACTTGTTACTAGCTCTCTCTCTCTCTCTAACGAACTATTTATAGTCACTAACATTCTGGCCGGCGTACCACCTACGGACCATTTGGTACGCCCGTACCAACTGGTACGGCTCACCATATGGTACGGCCAGTTAACTATTTGACTCATACACTAGCTCTAGTCTACATACAATACACGAGACACACGTTAGCATATGAATATGCTCTAACAAACTCCCCCTTAACGTGTATTGTAGCTAACTATTTATCTATCTAACAAAACTTCAGTCTTCAATCTTCAGCATCGTTGCGTTTGATCTTCAACTTGAAATCTTGTCAGAATGATAGCTTGCATGGCTGGATCATCTTAAACATTCTTTGAACATCAAGATCCACTTGTGAAAAATAGTACATACTCCCCCTTTCACCATGCTTGAGTCTTGTCACACAGAATAACCTGCAATTTTAGAAGACAGAAACGCGGCTTTCTTTTCTTTTATGAAAAATTAAATTAATCTTGGCGCAAAACTTCTCTTCGAGAATCCAAGATATAGTTTTGAAAATTTGATTTTGTATCGTGTATCGATAGGTCGAAAACAAATAAGAAACGAAATATTTTTGGCTTTTTGTAACTTTATATCAAAACACACCGACAATCTTTTTTATTTTTCTAAGTTTATACTAAAACACACCTAAAATCTTTTTAGAATTTTCAGAAATGAAACATAAATGCACAACAGAAATGAAATACTGAATCACACACTATTTTTATCTTTTGAGAGAAAGGTCACAACTTGGGATCATATTGGTCATGACATGCTAAACTACACTTCAATTTCAATTACTTCAGCACACAAGTCATGTCGATTGCTGGTATAATTTTTCCATCTTAAACTCAGGCACAATCATACTCATAACATCTAGATATGTTATTGTATTTATTAGATTGCGTTGACCAGTGTACCCCACACTATCAGACATACTCAGATATATATCTGCTTATCACACTATGTGATTTCAATTGTGAATTGATCACATAATGATTGTATTTATGATACAGTCAACTGTGTTCCATGCAAAAAGAAATAAGAATGTTAAATCGTCTACCTTAAGGTCGATCTTTCGATACGCAGATAAGGCCTCGGATTTAACAAAATAAGAAAATAAAACAAGTTGAAATTGTATAACTCAACAAGAACCAGGTCGGTACTCCCATACACGCAGAGAAAGTCCGATGAGTTATACGAAACACCAAAGAAAATAAAGCAGAACGTCAAACGAACAACAATCAGGTCGGTCTTGTGGGCACACAGAGAAAGTCCGATCGTTTGACAAAATAAAGAAAATCAAACAAGTTTAAATCTTTGCAAAATGAACACGTGTATACACAGTGACTTCTCATTTTTTTTCCACATATCTTTTTCTTGATATCATAAGATATGCATCAAGATGTTGTCCACTTGGTCAAGCATTAGTATTTAGTCAATATCACATCTGAATATTTCTGATTTAATGCCGAGCCTACCAAGCACATCAAGCAATGATCTTATGGCTTTTTCATCTAATTTATCCATGAGCCAGACATGTAAGCCAATGTACCATCATTTCCCAATCATGTCGGATCAATTTCTCATTTTTCAATGTTTTTATATTTTTCCTTTTTTCTCCCCCTAAACTACAAACGAAATTCATGAAAGAAAGAAAATTGACCAATCGATACTGATACCTTTTAGGTTTTTAGCTTTCAGAAAAACTTTCAATTTTGAAACATAAAGCATTCAATTTAAGTTAAGCAGGAAACTCCACTATCAGCAACTGCTTGAAGCTTGAACTTCACACTCACCGATAGGTCTTCTTGAAGTAACCTGCACACTGGTTTAAATAATTAGTATTCAAATGACCCGAAGCACACAACTTCTGGTCGACCAGTGTCTTCCTCAAAATCATTTACAGCCTTGGTGACCAACTTAGGTCGCCACTGCATTTTTGCGGGTGCAGTTTTTACTGAAACATCATCTTGCGATGAATCACCAACACTAGAATCACTTTTGAAAACATGTTTACTTTTTGATTTAAAATGTGAAGATGGTGATTCAGTAAAAATTTTGCCTGATTCATCAATTATCGTGGCAGTTTTTCCAGAAAAAAGTTCTTTTGACAGTTACAGGACAATCCTATGCCATATGTCCCTTTCGGCGACATTGATAGCATAAACGATATGATCGCTTTGATTGTGGCTTGTCCCGAACTGGATGAAATTTATCAGTGAATTCAGAATCATCAAGAATTAAAAACTTGAAATCGGTTAGAATGTACCCATTTAGATGCAGGACTTTGAGGTGTAGCATTTGACCCAGATGAAGATGATTCTTTTGAACAACTTTCAGATGAAAACTTCTTTTTCTGCTTTCCTCCAAATCCCTTCTCCATGGTAGACATGAAAACTTGAGCCAAATGATAAAGTTGTTCCAAGCTTGTGTCTTGCTTTGCATTCTTAACCTTCTTTGGCATGTTTTTCTGATTTTTCTTTTCAAACTTCTTGCATGTACTACCCAAACCAGATTGTTTGTAACCTGGTAGCTTTGTCAGATCAATTTGAGATTGAAAAGAACCATCTTGAGCAGCTTGGATGAATTTAGCTTTAATGCCCTTCAAATTGTTAGCTTGTACCAACTCAGCTGCTAATTCTTCCTTAGACCCCAGCTTCTCATCTTTTTCAATTAACTTATTATCAGAAATTTGTTAATCAGGGACACCAACACCACCAGAAACAAATTTAACAAATGTAGATGCACCAGATGCTAATGATTCTTCTTTCTTGTTGACATGCTTTAACTTCTTCTTCTCCGATTTTTCAGACACAAATGCAGAATAATCTTCCTTTGGAGTCGGAGTGCTCAAATCAACAACAACCTCTGTTTGAATCACCGGATGTGGAATCTGATTGAAATCATCGCCTCCAAACACCTTCTTGAAATTATCGTCTTGATACAAATAACTCGCATACGAGTGAGAATTCTTCAGATTATGCAATTGACGATTCAAATCCAAAATTTCCACTTTCAAATCAGCTATTGTCTTGTGAGTTTCAGCAAAAATCTTTTCTGATTGAATTAATTTCTTAGATGTGCTGTTAACTAAAGATTTTTCTCTTCTCATACCATCATGAGCAGCATGTACTTCCTTGGTAATTTTAGCCACTCTTTCCTTAAAGATCTCAACATTTTTAGTTAACAAAATTTTGTCCTTTTTCAAAGTAGCGAGCTTATCTTGCAACTCAGACTGAATAATTTGATATTGAGTTCTTTCAGCAGTGACCACATCTAAAGCTTTCTGAAGGTCATCATTAGAAGCTTTAAGAGCCTCTACTCTAGCTGTAGACTTTTGAAATAGACTTTCAAAATCTTCACTCACTTCTTGAGCTTGAGATTTATATTTTTCAGCTTCCTTGACCAACTTTTCATTAGCAGAAGTTAACTTGACAATCTTTGTCATAAACTCATCATTCTCATATTAAAGTTGTGATTTTTGTTAATCACTCTTGAAATTACCTTCTAACAGTTGTTTCTGACAATCTGCTAACTCTTGCAACAACACACTCTTCTCTTTGAGTATCTGTTCATTTAATTTGCAAATTTTATCCAATTCTTGACATTTCTTGACATAATTTTCCAATTCTTCATCCTTTCTTTTGAGTTCAGCAAATTGACATTCATTTTCCTTTATCAAACCTTGAATTCGAGTATCCTTTTGTGAACATAATTCACAAACGGATTCATAACCACTCACTTCTGTCTCAGAATCACTTGAATCAACTTGTATAGCAGCCATCAATGCATAATTTCCTGAAGAATTAGCTAAAAATGCAGATTCATCTGGAAACTCTGCAGCCCAATCATAACCTCCCTTGGTCACTAGTGCTTTTGCATCTTTATCTGAAGTACTTGGTTTAGAAGAAGATTGCTTGCATTCTCGAGCAAAATGTCCTAATTTAGAACATTTGTAACATTTCAGTTTGGACTTATCTAAACCCAGTATGCGTCCTTGAAGAACAGAATTCTTGCCATGTTTGTCCATAAACCGTCTACCTTTTTCAACAGTCATAGCAAACTGCCAATCCAAATCTAATTTATTCAGTTGATCATCATCCATCTGTTTTAGATCCTCCGAAACTAAACTAGAATTACCAATTTGACTAAATATGGATCCAGACGAAGATGATATGAAAGCAGATAACAAAGCAGCTAGATCTTCTGTTGCTTGATTAGAAGTTGACTTGCTTGATGATCTATCAGGAATGGTAAAACTGCAACCCGAAGAATAACCAGTGTTTTCAGACTTTCCAGCAGGAAAAGCTATTACCGGTGGATTACTTCTTGAAATAGAATGTGATTTGTTTTAGCATGCACAGTGGCAAGATTTTCTCCAAAATAGATCTCAGGATTTTGAACCGTTGGAGTTGCTAACTTTTTCACAAGTAATTCCATTTCCCGAGCTTGTAATTTGCTTAACACTTGATTGATTGACCAACTGGAGTAATTTGGATCATTAGTAAGCATCATAACAAAATTCTCCCAGTTTTCGGGTAGAGATTCCAGAAATTTTTCTTTCAATTCCTCTTTTTCTTTCTTGACTCCTACAACCTCAAGTTAGTTGATCAGATGTGAAAACCTAGAAATCAAGTCGGCAATACTTTCTTTGTCACAATGCTAAAAGTTGTTCAATTCTTTTAACAAAACTTTCTTTCTACTTTTCTTATATTGCTCATTTCCTGCACACCTATCTTTTAATGCATCCCATAAAGTTTTTTAAGTCGTGCAATTTTTTAATTGATGCAAAAGCTCTCTTGGTAATGCCATTGTGAGATTTCCATAAGTTTTCTTTTCTCGGGCATATACTTTCCTTTGATCTTCATCAAGATCACTTCGTTGAATCGGTTGTCATTTTTCTGAGGATATATATAATCTTGTTCAATGGAAATCCATAGATAAATGTCACGAGCATTAATGAACGATTCAATCCATTGCTTCCAATTCTCATAATCCTCCAACCGAAGCAACTTAGCAACTTTCTGAGTTGTTCCTATCTCGTTATCATAGTTCAATATGGCTTGCATTGATGATTGAACAACTGAAAATGCGTGAAAGTCGCTCATTTGAAATTACAATACCGAACGCAAAAACTTGTAACTAAAAAACGGACGTCTTCCAAGCGAATTTTGGGGGTCAACCCGAGGGGACTAGCTGTTAGGCAAGTAAAAGTATAGATCTCGTCGAGACGAACATTTTGGTTGGTATTAGCTCCCGTAACTCTTAACGATTCTCAAGTTACATCAGTTTTAGTGAACACATGTATTCTGCCAGTGTACCAATCTGTTCTCAGCGTACCAAATTCGGACCAATTAAACCAGCGGAACACAACCACCAACGTACCAGATTAACTCACGTACCAGCAACGGACCAAAAACCCTCAACATACCACAAACTAGTACGGCGGACCGAAATGGTACGGAGTAACTGTGAACGGACCAGAAAATAACCGCCACGGACCAAACTTGAAGATTCTCTTCCGGACCAGATTCAGCATACCAGAATCTCGAAGAAGATAGCCTTGCAGACCAGTTGTGGACCAGATGTTCTTCGGCCAGACCAGAAGCGTACCACGCGAATTCCGACTAAATTTTCGAATTTCTGATGTTTTCGACTTAACAATGGATCAAGAGGATGCGAAAACAAACTAGAAACACTCAGAAATCATTTTCCATCTTTGAAACACTTGGAATTGCGAAAATTTGATGAAAAATAAAGAAAACCCACACTTTCTCACTCTAGAATCCGAAAATTAACCAAATTCACAGCAGTAGAGCAACCAAATGCTCTGATACCACTTGTAAAACCACGGAACGGATCTTACTACCTTGAACACACACAGTTAAGAGCGATGAAAATGATAGAACTGGTTACTAGCTCTCTTCCTCTCTAACGAACTATTTATAGTCACTAACATACTGGCCGGCGTACCACCTACGGACCATTTGGTACGCCCGTACCAACTGGTACGGCTCACCATATGGAACGGCCAGTTGACTATTTGACTCATACACTAGCTCTAGTCTAGATACAATACACGAGACACACGTTAACATAGGAATATGCTCTAACATTTGGAAATCAATATTGACAGCCCTAAATGATACTTTACAAGTCCTAAGTGGTCATAAGTCGGTTACAAGAATTTTACTAACCTTTTCAAGATAATAAATGATAGTCATACCATAAAAATTCTATATTTATATTTCTTTGAGATTTTATAGACCAATCTTCATATACCACTTTTAGTGACTCAAAATCATCTTTTGACAAGTTATGTTTCAGATTTAAAGTCAAAATCATAAGATTTTTCTAAGATTGCATAATATATATGTTTTATGGTGGCTAACTTTTATGACACACAAAATATTGTGTCATGTTTTGTCAACTTTAATAATATATATATTTATTCTAAAAATCGATTTCTAAACATCATGTTTATGTGTTTTTCACCAAACCAAACATACTAAATTTCTTAGAACTCATAGCATGTTGTAGTTCATAAACATTGTCACCAAATATGAAACTTTTTAACATAAATAAACATGTTATGTTTATATTTTCTATGAATTTGTTCAAATAATATTCTAGTTCCATCAAAGGCACAAAATGGTACTAACAAACAAGATTGCTAGTAAGTCATCCAACAATACAATCAAGGCTTAGATCATGAACATGATATTGTGACATTTTAGATAAGAAACATAGAAATAATCAAGAAAGTAAGGGTTCCTCACTTAGTCTTAAACCGGATCGGGAAATGACTTGATGGGTGTTGATTAAGCTTCCGATATAGCTCCTAAACCCACCCTTGATCTTTGATATAGAAGGATGATTAGGAAAGAATGAAAGAATCATCATGGATTTTGTCAAGAAAATAAGAGATTAGTTTGGTTGTTCTTGGAAGATTAGAAAGAAATAATGAAAGAAAGATAATGAAATAAGAGTTGTTAATGGATTACCTTGACTAGAGATGTGATTAGAAGCTTAGATTTAGTGGTGGTTGATGGTGAAAAGTGGTGGTGGTGGCGGTTTGAGAGAGAGAGAGTTGAGAAAGTGTGGGTTTGCTCTTGAAATGGTTAAGTGTGAAATGTGGTTAAGTGTGAAGTATATAGGTGGCTCAAGTGGTGGTGTTTGGTCTCGGTTTTAAGTGAACCGAAGGGGGTTCAGTTTGTGGTCTAGCCGAGAGAAAGAGAAGAGGAGAAGGAGAATTGATTGTGGCTTGAACCAAGTAAGACTTAGGCTAGCATTTGAACTCATATGGGTGTGTCATGTGGGCACTAGAACCGGCCAAGATAGGGAGGGACAAGGAGATAAGTTGGTGGCTAAGGGTTTGTTGGTTGCGTAAGTGGTAAATGGTAATATCCAATGGTTCTTAGTTTTATATGTATTAATTAAGACAAGTTTGCTCCATATCAATGCTACAAGGTGGAAGATTCTAGCCATAAGGGTGTATTAGACATGTGTGATTTAGGTGACAAGGTCTAATGACAAGTTGGGGGCTTAGTTGAAATCGAATGGGAGGAAAGGGAGGGAACCGAAAAAGAAAAGGAAAAGAATGAGGGGGACGAGGGTCGAACTCGGGACGGGCTGGAGAAAGAAAAGGAGATTGGGCTTGGCCCAATCGGAGAAAGAAAAGAAGTGGAAGTGGGTCGGGCCGGGCTCGTGGGCTGAGAGGAAAAGAAAGCAGGCCAAAGGAATGGGCCGGCGGGTTGGGCCGCAAGGAGGAAGGAAAAGAAAAGAGAGGAAGGTTGGGCCGGTAGGCCCATTGGGCTCTTCGGGTCGGGTCGGGTTGAGTTTGGGTAGATCCAACGAGTCCAATGACACTTCGTTTGAGTCAAAACGATAAACGGATGAAAAGTCGGTTTTTGGCTCGAAAATGGATAGTTAATATAAAATCAACAATAATAATATTTGTCACGATAAATTTTTGAGCGGACGGGATAATGTCACGAGTCTTGATTATTTGAGTATGCACAATGATATAATAGGAGATGAATTTAGAATTTTGTTTTATGAGTATATAACGTTGTTTGATTAAAACGAATCGCCGTTCGAATGAACGTTTTTTTTCAAAATACATTTGACACAACGTATTAGATTTGAAGTTATAAGATGATTATTTTATATAGGAATTTCACAAAGTATATTATGAAATTTTTTTTATTGAAGTTCCGTCCTGAATAGTTGTGGAACTTTGGATTGATTTCCAGTACGGGTAATTGTTGTCGGACCTATATTGTCTATGTTTGCACGTAAGTTCACCTAATTTGGGCAATTAAGTCTAATGCACATAGAATTACAGTTAATTGCATGTAATCATAATATTAAAGATAACCTGATTTGTACGAGTTCTCAATATTTGGTGTTTAGAAATAAAAAAGATGAAATAAGAAATGCTCACAAGAAATTCAGTGTGTTCTTTACTTCACTTGATACACATCCTTGACTTCACGAGATTGCGCTGGAATGTGTTGATGGTGATGGCTTCGGGTGTGGTCGTGTAGCGTCAGTGTTGTGATGGTTGGTCGTCTCCCTGAGTAAGAGGAGGGGGGGGGGTGTTGGCCGGCGATTGTGGGTGTTGGTGGTTGTGGTGGTGACCGAAAACAAGGGGTGGCGGTGGTTTGTGGTGGTGGCGGTGGCCGAACAAGGGAGAGGAAGAGAGCTTTTTGGGTGTGGCTTGTGGAGGTGAAGAAAAGGGTGCACTTATGGTTATTTTAGAGGGTAATACCTAGTGGGCTAAGTCGTGATCCATGGAGCATTAGTACAAATACCAACTAATGTTTGATAGAACAAGCATCTACGGGGGATTAGGCTCATACTTGATTTAGGGAATAGGTTCAAATATACTACAAGTTTAAACACTTAATAGTTTTGTAGGAGTACAAAAAAAAAAGCAAAGGTCGTGGATGGTATGTGAGCCTGTGGAAAGAAAGAATGGAGAAGGGGGTGGGGCGGCCGTGGGCTGGGCCGAGAAGAGGGAGATTTGTTCTGGGTTATTTGGCTGGGTTCGGCCCAATACGGGTTACGGATCTGGTTGTCACTTGTCGATTAGTTTTGAACGGTAACAGGTCTCTTTAGATAGGTCTTGATGGTCAAGTGATGATAATTATTTGTTATTTGTTTGATTATGGTAAACAATAATAACGAGTTGTGTCGGTTAATAATTTACATAAGTTTCATGTTTAAGGATTTTATGCGCGAATGATAATAATTGATTTGTTGCTTCACATGTTTTTGTTTTTATGCTCGATTATTTATGATGTTGAAAACTAAAAAAGTTTTAATTATATAATCACTTAATGTGTTTGACGGGGGTTGGTGTATTATTTTTTGACACCGGGTTAAGAAAAAAATATAAAAGTCATTTTTATATTTTTTTTTCTTATTATTAAAATTACACTAATTACTTAGTGGGATTTCCTATTTGTTACTGGTATGTTTTCCAAGCACAAACGTGGGAATTTTCTACTATGGACTTAGTATGCATAACTGTTATTAATAGACATGTTAAATCAAGTAATGCATGTAGATAAGCATTTTTAAATAGTCAAAGTACCGTGTTGACCTGAATTTTGGACGGGGTGTCACATTCTCCCCGAGTTAGAAGAATTTTGTCCCGAATCTAGTTCTGAGTATTGGAGGATGCAACATTTTCCAAAAGACGATGATACTTCAGACGCATCTGGTCCCCGCGTTCCCAAGTGTACTCTGGTCCTCGACGTGAGTTCAAATGCACCTTGACGATGGGAATGCGGCTCTGTTTTAGTATTTTGACTTCTCGTGCAAGTATCTCAACACATTCCTTTATGAAATGAAGTGTTCCATCGACTTGAATTTCATCAAGCCGGACGACAAGTGTTCCATCAGGTAAACACTTCTTCAGATTACAGATATGGAAAATGTAACACCCCGGCCTTGGGAATCCGAGATAGCCAAGATCGTATCCGTTTGAAGGCACAAAATAATTACATTTCTATTAAAATTTTAAGAGTACATGATTTAAAGCATTATAACATCTAGGAAATAAAAGTAAATCTAAGGCGGAAGCTAGATTCTTCTAGGGTTGTCTTCATGCGTACATGAGCAAATCTTGTAAGACCCATTTTGGTTGTTGGCAACTCAAACTCTTCACCGTTGAGTATTTCTGGTGAAGATCTCCTTGAAGAACTTCCTGGATTGAAGACTTAGTGATTTTGAGTCAGAAGTCCTCTAAGAGCAAAAGTTAGCGAACTTGTATTTTGCTCTTAGTGAACTTTTGTTTTGCCTTAGCGAACTTCAGAATTTTCCTAGCGAACTTCAAGTCTTAGCGGACTTGAGTTCTTCTTAGCGGACTTTTGGCTAGCGGACTTCAAGACTGCTCTTAGCGAACTTCAACTCTTTCCTAGCGGACTTCAGCAAAGCTTAGCGAACTTGGATGGTTACCGAACTTGAACTTCTTAGCGAACTTGAAGTTGTTCTTAGCGAACTTATATGACATATTGAATATTATTTTCTGTTTTTGATGTAATGATTGTTGTATCATCTGATTTGATTGCTCATGCTCTTTGTTTAGTATAAATAGGACCTTTGTAAGCCTTACTTGGGTAACTCACACCTGAAATACAACAGGGAGCATTTTTCTTCTAAAGTGTGTGTGTTCTTGGTGTTTTAGTGTGTGTTCTTTATTTTTTCTTTGATTTCTTCATCAAAACTTGCTGATTTGATAATAATTGCTTGTAGTTCTAGCATCCGTGTATTGGATGAGATTATTGTCTAGATCCTGAGAATTGGTATCAAAGCGGGTACTAATCTAAATGCGTGTAATAGCCTTTTAGATCATCTAGATCCGGATTTTGTTCAACTTTGGGGCTTAGATTGGAAAATCCATTTATGAGACGTTAAAACACATTTTTTTTGGAACAGTTTGATGATCTTTGGATGATATGGATCATAGATCTATGTTTATTGCATCTATTTTGGATGCTCTATGTGTTCAAATCTACGGAAAAGTTGCAGATTCGAGAGCAAAAATGCAATAGTGGAGTTCTTCACGTCTTTTGGGTATTTTTGAAGATTTTGGAGCTTTGATCTTGAGTGTTTGGTGTTATTCTAGATGGATTTGGATGAAACAAGGCATGTCTTGATGGAAATCACATTCCGAATCCATGGGAAGCATCTGTTTTGTCTAAATCTCTTCGGTTTGGGCAGATCTAAAAATACACTCACTAGTGCGTGTTTCATGGTGTTCTTCATGTCCATATTTTGGGACTGATTCAACCGGTTTTTGCTGCTCTTTGGGATGTGTGAGTGGCCAAAACATGTTCTACAATAGATTTGTGTCAAGAATCGCTCGTTTCCATTCATTTTCGAGACTGGTTCATGGATCAAAGAGGATGTGTTTATCACTTGTGTTCATCATTTTCTAGAAATTTATCAAGGTTTTGAAGGCTATGAAGACACTTTTAGGGGACTTTTATTGTTCTTAGCAGACTTTAGTATAGTCTTAGCGGACTTCTGTTTAGCGAACTTCAATATTGTCTTAGCGGACTTCTCGTGTTCTTAGCAGACTTCTCATGCCCCTTAGCGTACTTGAGATTGTCTTAGCGGACTTGAAGTTTGTTAGCGGACTTGTTTCTGGTTTTTCGTTCGAGCATTTTTCAGAGTATTTTGATCATCCATGGTTGTAGAGAATTGAATTACGAGTTCAACGAGCTAAAATTCATTAGTTTTGGTCGTGTATTCACGGAGATATCATGAAAATACGCTTTTTCGGTGATCTCTCGTTTTTCCGGTGTGTTTTCCGATCAATTAGGGTTTCGGAGGATGAAGATGACAACTGGGTGACGTGTCAAGTGGTGATTAGGTTCCATAGAATTCTTCTCTCTCCTTTTTTGTCGGCTGCAGCAACATTCCATTTCGTTGTCTGTTGCTGATTAGAGAATGAGGAAAGTGCGTGGGCCCTTGGTCAACAAAGACAACTGTTGAAGGCCTTTGTGATGGCACATCCTGATTGGACAATTCCCTCTTCACGTTGATCACAGCTGGCCACCGTTGTATTCCTTTGATGCTAGCCGTTAGATCGTTTTTTTGTGCTTTCTTAGCTATTTCCCGATTGGCTAGCCGTCATTTCACGAGGATCATCCCAAGCAACCCTTGGATTTTAATAATTCCAGTTGTAAATTTTGATGGCACCCTCAATTCTGATTGGTCAATTCACTTTGACATGGATTGTGCTTCTTGTGGGGGGTTTAACACCACTAACGAATTTTTCAGAAAATTTTGTTACATGTGGCTGATTTTTTCTCTTTAACAAGACTAACGAGATACGCCACGAACGGATTTTTAGATTTTTCATCAGTTTAAGGATATATTTCGCTATATTTGTCGGGTTTCTAGTTTTTTTTGACGTCAAAGACCACTTTAGCTAACCACCACTGACGGACTAGTTTCGCTTTTCAGTTAAGTATGCGAGTTTTTCGTTATGTCTCACCCATAGTTGTTTAGCTGATGCAGTGCTGATGTCATCTTACCGAATTATCTGGAATCTCAGTTAAATGTTTGGAATATTCCCTTAACTCCAACGGAGAGACACTCAAGTTGATGGTTTTGACGGATTTTTCAGTTTTTCATCGTTATGACTCGGAAATCTTAATGGATTATTTTTCCGGACTCGGTTTTCAAAACTCGAAATTTCGAAGATCCGGTTATTTTATTTTTCGCATTTTCGCTTGGAATCTTGGTTTTTTCTCGGATTTGACACTTTAACTCGACTAAAGTGATGGTTTTTGTGACGTTTTTACATGTTACATTATCAGACATATTATTATACCTCAACCCTTCATCATGTGGAATAAAAGTATTATCTATGGATCTTACACAACTGTCAGCATTCGGCTTTCGATTTTTCGCAAGATTGTCCGATTTCATGATTGTTTTTGGAGAGATTTAGAGAAATGGGGAAATTATTATGGATTTGGGCTATCGGGTCGATTAACTAAAGTTGGAGAATTTTCAGTGATTGATTGATTTATCCGATTCCATCTGTTGCGGTTTGGACTCCGATATTAGGCATTTTCAGTATTGTTCCCGATGGGTCAAGCGAGACAGAAGAAGCTTATTCAGAGGCGGAATTTATACGATAGAAAGCTTCGAGTTTATCAGTTTCTCATTGAAGATGTACGACAGAGCGATTCTTCAACAGTTGAACAAATTTGAAAGCGTCAGTCAAGGGGGAATTTGTTTACTGCAGCATTTGGTTGAAGAATCTATTGTGATATGATTCAGAGACGCGGTTGTGAAGATTAAGAATCTATTGTGATAGATTCAGAGACGCGGTTGAGCACAAGGGCTCTCACTATAAATAGATGAGATAGCCCTCATTTGTAAGATGATGAATCTTTAAATGATAATATTTTGAGTGGGGAGCACCACTTCTAGAGAGAGAGAGTCTCATCTTGGGTTTAAGCTAAACCCAATATGGCTATGGATTTCTTATGCCACAATTAAAGCAAGTCCGCTTCTTGGGATAGAGGTCAGACGTGTAGCCATTTGAGCTGTATGGAACCGTTGACGACACATGAGCCTGTGGTTGCATCATTGGGCAGTAACTGGATCTCTAGTTGCTAGAAAATCGAGTGGAACCAGACATATCTCTACTGTTTGGCCCATTGGGTTTTTTGAGGAAATTGGGTTACCACTACATGAGCCCACTGATGATATAGGAGGCTTGGCTATGATTTTGGGCCTCTCAATCTTTATTGGGACAGAAATTGGAGGTGTTATGGTTATGTTGTGCACTTTGGGCCCCCAATATTGATGGGCTTTAAAGGAATTTGAGAGGATGATCCTAGCCCTTTGAACTTGGAGTTGAACGAAGGACGTTCTTCTCCTTCAATCGGGGTGTACATAGACCCTGTTGTCATGAATATCTTTCCATTGGGCCTTGTTGCATCACCACCTGTTCTCGTTTAACCTCATCTACTACCTTAGAATAAACAATCTCAATCTTTGGATAAGGTACCAACGTTTCCTCGTCAGCTCTCTTCACTTCACTGGAGCTTGAACCTGCACACTCAGTAGCGACATTAGTATTCACACAGTATAACTGAGTTTCTACTGTGACTGTCTTTTCATCTCTATGCATAAGTTGAGGCCCATATACCATGGTTGCTTCATTAAGGGACTCTTTCAACAATTCATCAGCAGTTTGGGGTAACTTGATGTACTCACTTTGTAATGTGGGAGGAATTTTTCCATCCCCAAGACCATATGTGTCTTTTACCTGCTTCAATCGCTCAACAGAATTGAATAGAACACGATGAGAGTGCATCATTTTCTTCTGAATTGACTGATGTTTTCCTAAGGTTGATTGGGTAGTGCCAAGTTTAGTTCGTAGTTCTAGGACTTCCTTATTCAATTCATCTACCTCACTTTAGGCTACTCTAAGATTACACTTTTTATCACTTAATTGCTCTTCAAAGTTTGTCAGATAGATTTTGATTCCCTCAAAATTTTCGTTTTATATCTTTGCACAATCTTTATATACGTTGACCTCTCTACACTCTACTAGTGATTGCAAGATTTTTACATTCGTTAGTGAACTTGCTCTCCTATTTTTTAATTAAAGCACAACAAGTGGGGTTTGAACATTCTTGAGTTAGAAAGTTAACATCAGAAGTACTCATTTGGATACCTGTCATACTCTTTTCACGAGTGAATATTCCCTGACAACCGAAAACTCAGCAACCGAAAACCCTTGACTTGGCCGAAAACCCAGAACACGATCGAAAACACTCCTTCGATCGAAAATACTAAACTCGACCCAAAACAAGAATTTGGTTGAAAACACCTGTTTGGACGAAAAAAACAGCCGAAATCCTCTCTTAACCGAAAACACACCACGAGGTGTAGAAAAAATTATCTAACAAAACCCCGCCAATAATAATTTGCACCAACTTAAAATGAGTGATCGTTACTGTTTCAAAAACCGTTCAATGTGGACCACTTATCCTAAATAATTCCTAATAGCAATTTCGTAATATTTGGATCTTCACTTTACGTGTATTTTAATTTTGAAATACCACGTAATTTCGTATTCACAGTTCGTGAATTCAAGTGCCGCGAAGAAAACTCACCTGCAACACCGTTTGAAATTCAATAATACATTGAGCGAAAACCTTTTTGAACCGAGAACACTTGAGTTGCTAAAAATAAGAGGATATTCAACTGAGAACTGATATGATGGCTGAGAACCGTGAAGAATTCGATCGAAATCCAACTGAAAAAATGCAGTAATAGACCGAAATATGAAGACAACTAGACAAGCCGATAACGAGCAGTACTCCACTGAGTATCAAACTGAGAACTTGAGAACTGGGTCGAAAACTGTGGCAGCCGAGAAGTAAACCGAAAATGCAAACCAAGAACTTGAGATGATCGGCACGAACACACCGAATGGTAATCGTATATACCCGACAACCGTTGACCTATTTGTGTCCCGACCGAATACCCCGAGCCGAAAGCAGTACATCGAACCGAAGACCTTTAGCCGAAACGAAAACCTTGTGGAACCGAACTGAGTACCACTTCTGAGACTAGACTAACCGAACCGAGAACTCACTTTCTGAACCATAAACACCCTGAACCGAGTCGGAGACCTTGCAATCGAGTCCGAGACTACCAAGGACCGAACCGAATACTTCAAGATCGAGTCGGTAACCTTAAACCCACACACACTTGAGCCGAATACCTGTGAATCAGTTTTCAACGGAGAACCACCGAGCGGAATAAAGAGGCGAAGAACATATGAACAAGAGAAAACCGTAATCACAATCCTTAAACCCGCGATTAATAACCGTATGTTGGGGAATTTCGGAATTCGTAATCACTAGATAGAATCTGAAGTCGTGTAATCACTTTCAAATAAAAAATTGGAGTGACTACCAATGATTTAACCGGATAAAATCAGAATTGATTCTAGATCTCTTTGTATGAAATTGATGTTGCGAAAACCAGAGAAATATTTGGAATACGTGCATAATCCTCTCTGCGCATCTAAAAACCCTGTTTCAGATTATGATAACTGACCCTTATTATAATTTCTCATTTTCACATTTGGTCCTTACGGTTTTAATAATAACAATTTTGGAGCAATATTAACCCGTTAGTCCCGTTGACATTCAAGCAAGCGCGCACTCTTGTTTGAATGTCATATGCAATCTCAAATTTCACAAAGTGGATGGACGATCAGATAAATCACCAACAATATTATCGATTCTCTAATTCCAATTGAAAAATCTGAGTCCCCGACTAGAACCAGATTTGAATCTTAAAGAACAATAGACCTTGACTCATTCTTCAAAACGCCAAACAAATTTGAACCGGTAGGAACACCATCAGCCACTTAAAGTTGAAATCAATATTTTTTTTCTTCTTCTTTTCCACCGATTTCGAAAAGAAAATCACAATTCTTTTAAGGATGAGAATTCGCCTGGCTGGCCGCCATATCTAAAAATACCATCGAACATATTTTCATTCATGAAATTCATAAAATCTCTTCATCCAAATTAGCCAAATCGAAATCAATAGAAATTAAGGAAATCGGGAAAACGGACAGTGAAATAAATGAAAATTACGGAGAATTGTCAATTAACTATGAATCTCCGATTCGCTCCTGAATAGACTATGACGGTTCAGCCGCAGAAGTAATGGAAACCACCGCTCGAAATCTAATTTATTGGGACCCATAAACTTGGTTGGAAACACCGTATATTCACGGATTCGGCCATGAACGTGTATATATTTACTGGTTGATATAAATCAAACCCAGATGAATACAACATGGGATTTAGCAAATAAAAGATTAAATCAGATTACGTCACTATCCAAGAGAGGAATATGTAAATCAAACACACACATATGAATCTCTTGTCACTGTGTGTGCCTGGGATTCAATCTTTGGTTTTCCAATCCAAATGCAAAATTAAGAAACAATATCCGTTTCATTTTTTCCGAGTTCCCGTTTACGATTAACACAAACACAAATCAAAATTACGATTCCACCATAAACACCCATAATTATTTGATCTTTGTTGGGAATTTCGGAATTCATAATCACTAGATAGAATCTGAAGTCGTGTAATCATTTTCAGATCAAATAATTGGAGTGACTACCAATGATTTGACCGAATAAAATCAGAATTGATTCTAGATCTCTTTGTATGAAATTGATGTTGTGAAAACCAGAGAAAGATTTGGAATACGGACGTAATCCTCTATGCGCATCTAAAAACCCTATTTCAGATTATGATAATTGACCCTTATTATAATTTCTCATTTTCACATTTGGTCCTTACGGTTTTAATAATAACAATTTTGGACCAATATTAACCCGTTAGTCCTGTTGACATTCAAGCAAGCGTGCACTCTTGTTTTAATGTCATACGCAATCTCAAATTACACTAAAATATCCAACACCGTACATCATGAATGGCCGAATACCCGATTGAACAGAAAACCTTTTTGCTTTTAGACGGAAATGTAGAGACCATAATTTTGTGAGGCCTTTGCATTAGAAATATTTGTGGGTTAGTTTAATTGTAATTGGGCTAAAACTTGTAAATGGGTTGTGGGCTAGGGATTTTGGTCGTATTAGAGGCCCTTTAGGCCGAATTCTATTGCTTGTTTACCAAGCATAAGCTTTCCTATAAAAGGATAGCTAATCTAGTTGTTTAGGGTTGCTGTTTTGGGTGTTCTAGTAAACTGGTGTTTACGAAATTCTCCTTAGAGAATTTTGAATCAAGTGTTGCAATCCAAGGTGGTCATTCAAGTGCTATTCTCATTGTGGTTTGTGTGTTCATCTTAATTTCTTTGATTATTTACTGTTTCTCGATTATTCTTGAATCATCTATAGTCACCGGATTCCGCACGGTGATTGTAGACTTTGATATCGCGTATGGGTTGATTCGATCCTTACAATTGGTATCAGAGCGAAGAAACGCAAGTTTCGAGGCTCTCGCGATATTCGATTCAAGTTTTTTGGTGACTAACGATTTGAGTGTTTGTGGTGGTTCTCAGCTTTTAGTACAGGTCGGAAGTGTCTTTGCAGGTTTCAAGTCAAGACAGGAGCTTTCGAGGTGCTCAATTCGTGATTTGGAGTCTTTTCGACCTTGTTTCAAGACTTTTCGATCGTCCTTCTGATCGAAAAGCCTTTTCTGTCGCGCTGTTTCGATCGAGAAAGTTCCTTTGAGACTTTTCGATCTGCCCTAACTCTATCGAGAAGTCCCCTTTGTGACTTCTCGATCAGCCATTTCGATCGGAAAGTCACCTTGTGACTTTTCGATCAGCCGATCGGAAAGTCCCCCTGTGACTTTTCGATCAGCTTCTCGGTCCAATCGGAAAGTCCCCTCCTGAAACTTTTCGATCCACAAGCACTTTTCGCTCGAGAAGTGTACTTTTCGGCAGAAACCTTGTCCGATCGAAAAGTACTTTTCGACCAGTTTCCTCCAACCGAAAACCTCTTTTCGACCCACGCTCTTCTTGATCGAAAACCCCTGTTTTTGTCTCTCAGTGTTTACAATGACCTTTGACATGTCAAGTCTGTCAAGTGCAACCCTTGAGATGGATGCAAAGATCGGAACCAATGCTAGACCACCTCGTCTAATGTCTGGCAAAGACTTCATGAGCTGGAAATACCGATTCGTGAACTATGTGAACTATCATGATCCCAAGATCATGCGATCTGTTGAGGTGGGAGACTATGTCCCATCGATACCTGGAGCAGCAGGTCAGGCACCCAAACCTAAAGCCAAATCAGAATGGATTGATGATGATTGGGAGAAGGTGGAACGTAATAGAAAGGCACTGGCTGCTCTAACCATGGCTTTATCTCCAGAATTAGCTAAAGCCTTCAAGGAGTACACTTCTGCTAAGACACTTTGGGATGCTCTTGTTGCAGCATATGAAGGAAATGACGACATGAAAGAATCTCGAAGAGAAAACCTAGAAGAGCAGTTTAATGAATTTAATTGCATCCCTGGTGAAAATATTGAGACTCAGCTTCAACGGTTCATCAAAATTGTGACAGGAATGAAAGATGCTGGGGTCACATACACGCAGGTGGAGGTAAACAAGAAGCTGGTAAACTCTCTTCCGCCAAATTAAGATAGCACTATTGAGTTAATAGAAAAGACGGTGCAAATGTCTATTTCACCACTGAGCGAGCTTATGTCAACCATTAGAGCGTATGAAGAGAAGAAGCAAAAGAGGGCCAGAAAGTTGGGCAATGGAGCGTTAATGAACCAGGTTAATCAAGCCTTAATCTCACAGCCCGCTGCTGTTCCTAACAACACACATTCTAATCCGATGGGATTTATTGCTCAAGCCACTGGGTCAAGCACATCTGGAACATCAAATCTTGTTTCTTTAGATGTTAAAGCTCTAACCAAAGATCCCAATTTTGCTCTTGGTGTAGGTATTATGAGTTGCTATCAGGCACTCGTTACAGGTTCTCTTCTACCTGGTGATTTAACTCCAGATGATGTGAATCAAGTCAACCCAGAAGACCTGGAGCATATGGACATTTCTTACCAGATGGGAATGTCAGCATTGAGAGCTAAGCAGTTCATGGCAAAGACAGGAAAGAAAGATTGGAATGGAGGAAAAGGGATAAAGCTCAGTTTCAACAAAGCAAACCTGCGGTGCTACAATTGCAATGAGTATGGGCATTAAGCACGGGAGTGCACCAAACCAAAGGTTGACAGAGATGTCAAAACTGAGAACAGAAGTGAAAGTGTGAAGAAGGAGACAGGAAAGAATGACAGGGCACTGGTGGTTCAGCACACACCAGGATACGATTGGACAACTCAGTTGGAAGACTTGAGTCTGACACTTGATCATGTGGCCCTCCTGGCTGAAGAAGAAGCACAGAAAGAAGCTGCTGAAGTCTTTCAACATGCATTCATGGCAGACATAACTCCAGGGTCCCAAGCCAGTAGCAATGACGTATGTTCTAACTCTAAATGTCAAACTAACAAACTATATTTAATGAATGTAAAGACTGGGAACGTAAGTTCATTAATGAAACTCTAAATCGTGAATTATCTGATAGAGACATTCGGGAGTACAAAGCTAAGAGTAAAACATTTAGAGAAAAACTAGATGCAGCCAAATTAGATATTAAAAGTCTTCAAAGTCAATTGAGTGATAAAACTGCATATCTTAGAATTGCCAACTCCAAAATTGACACATTAACCCCGGAGGTTGAAGAAGTTAAAGCCAAATTAGGAACATCACAAAATAAAATTGAACGTAATGATAAGATTGTGTCCGGAATGATGAAGGCTAGTTCTCTCTTCTACAACACTGATGTCCGCATGCGACATCTCAAAGCCAACTCAGGTTTGGGTCTCAGTACTGAGGTAAAGGACGAAACATCCACTCACACAGTACCGATGCCATTAATGCATGAAATGATCTCGGATCATGAGAGTTCAAAGACCTCTTTAGAAGCTAAGGCTGAAATAGAAAAGAAACTTGTTGCATGCCCCATTAAAATTTTTGCTCCTGTTTCTAATATTACTAACACTTCTACTTGTTGTGGAGATAAAGGTAATAAAGAAGCAGGGGTAGTGAATTGCAAGGAGTCCCCTAAGAGTCCCATGAAGTCCAATTATGATTATTACTATAAAAACTTTGATTTTGAGAAACTTGAACCTTCTGTTAAGTCCGAGTCAAAAACTTCATAGTCTGTTTTGTGTGATAAACCTTCTGAATGTGGTGTGTTTACTTTTGGTAAATGTGATGCTAAACCTGTGAAACCCTTAAGAACTGTTAAAATTTTAAGAAGGGGTAAGGGACCATAGGTTACTGGTTCCAAATCCATGAAGCCAATATAATGAATGGGAAATTGGTAAAGAACGACTCTGTAGGAGCCATGAAACCAACATAATGAACGTGGTAATTGGTGAAGAACAACCCAAGAGGGGGTCGTGAAGCCAATAATTTGAAACAAGGTTACATTTGGGACATCTTTGGATGTACAAAGGCTAAACCTTATATGGAATTGTCATAAACGAAAGATTAACGAATAACCATGGAACTAATGAGTCGAAATGGTCATATGTTTTAAGCGACAATACTATTGAGACGGTTGAATCATGTTTATTATGCGATATCATAAATGGTTTAAAGATATCGAATTTATATAATGCGATTGATTTTTAAGTGACTCGACATAAACCCAAGTCTAAAATTGATTAAAAATATGAAATGGAAAATAAGAATAAGGAGAAACGGGTTATTGCATATGCTAGAAAACCCGTAGCTCTATGGAATGACTAGACGTTTAACAAAAGGTGAGAAGTAACCTTGTTTAAACATAGTAAAACTCATGTTGTTGAGTCATGTTGATTCCCATGTAAGTTTTGTATAACTACTAGGGAATTGAAGCTGTTAGGTGGGTGATCGACCCGACTTCATGGGTGAGACCCACAAGGATAGATGATTGTGAAGGTAGGGAGGATGCTGGAAGCGACCTTTACCGAAGGCGCATAGAGGATTTCTATGCAAGTAAGTATCCTCAAAATTTTCCAAATAAATATTGGAATGTAATATGAATAAGTAATGGTTCGTAAGAACCATAGCTACATGCTAAAATGTTATGTGATCGAATAATGGTTAGTAAGAACCATGTCAATATGTTAAATTGTTTAGAAATGATCCTTAGGGATCATAATGCTGATTAATTGTAGATTGCTAGCTAAATGGTTCAAAAAGACCATGGCACAACAAAAATATGTTAATATGTCAACGTGTCAAATGAACAATAAATGGTTCATAGGAACCATAACCATAGATTAATAGGCAATTGAATGATAAACAATTCATAGGAATTGTGTCTATAGCGATAAGTAAAGAAGGATAAGGTCTATATTGACATGAAATAGCTAAATGACTCTTAGGACCATTGGCTTGATTAAAACATGTAGGTTGATGTGTAAATGATTCAAAGGAATCATAATTAATGTGATGAATGCTAAAGGTTAATATATGAGCCAAGAATAGGTAAATGTGTGACACGTTGAATTGTAATACATGGAAAGGTGTGATCCTAAAACGGGTTATGGGGTGGTATAAATGGCTTTTAGAGTCATAGGAACCATCCAATAAGAATGTACTACATTAGCGAATGTGAAATGTAAACGGAAAGTGACATGCTAAACACTTTCAAATATTGTTATACTGCTTAATAAGTGTAGGTACAGTTAGTCTGTGCGAGGAAACAACTAGCAGGAAAGCCACAGGACGAGATTCCGACTAGGATTATCGTCAAGGTAAACATGAGAAAGAAAGCTGTATACGCAGATCGTAATGACACTAAGGTACGAATGTTATTACATTAACGTTTGAACCTCTTACAGAGAGGATGATTATTTGAAAATTTTGATTTTTGATCAACAAGGTTATGACATTGGTCATGAGTACCTTGACCCTAAATGACACATGGAGTTATAAAGTGTGAACTCCTAAACACATAAAATGGGGAAGATAAAGGATAACAAAAATTAGTTATGCTAGTACTACCCTACGGGGCGAGTTAAAAAAGGAAATGAAATTTATCGTAAGATGACTAAATCAGAGTTGATATATGTAACAACTCAGACCGATTGGTCAAGTTCCTGGGATTACAAGGGACATAGAGAATGACCATAAATGTCCACAAAATGCGGACATTTAGTGGTCCGTAGCGAAGGCTAAATAGAAATGGTGACATATTAGATACATATTTATATGTGGGCCTAAATCTATACACATTGTGATTTATACGGGTAACCATTGAATATAAGGTTACTGGTGCAACTGCGGTCTTTATAAAGGCTAGGGTAATGTCCATAGGTGACTAAGACCTAGAATAGGTTTTGGGGACGAAACCTTCTTTAAGGGGGGGGGGGGGGGTAGATTTGTAACATTGAGAAACCCGAATGAACATTTTATTCATAAATAAATAAGATGGGGCGTTAGTCCATAACTCAATCCATTTATTTAAACATAAGGTTTAAAGTATAAGATAGGAAAAATGAGGTCTATTTTACATAAACCTCAAAGTTATGGGTAAAATTTGTGAAGTTGTTTAGGGTGGGTTAGAACTAAAAATCAAACATGAGGGACTGGTTCTGCCAAAAGGCTAAACTATAATAAACAAAAGAGGTGGGGAAAGGGCTGGAGATCGATGTCTCCTTCCCTGGTGCGATCTCATCCCTCTCAAACTCTCTAAAATTGAAATCCAGTTCAAGCAAGGTCAAGGCTGTGATTTTTAGTGCATACATTAGAAATTGGAAGTGATTAATCCCTCCTACAACCTCCAATTCAAGACA
>JBCNJP010000001.1:2994592-3011422 GCA_039602395.1 Deinandra increscens subsp. villosa
TGATAACGAGCACAGTAGCATACGACAAAAGTGATGTCCGGATGACTGGCTGTGAGATACATAAGAGACCCGATCATTTATCGATAATACTTAGGGTCAACCCGCTTTCCTTGAATGTCGGGAGTTAAACATGTCTGAGAAGTGAAAGGAGTGAGTTCAGCAGAAGCGTCGTTCATCTTGTATTTCTTCAGAGTTTCCAGAATGTACTTTTCTTGATGGATGAGAATGTCGTCTGGCTGTTGTTCCACCTGCAAGCCAAGAAAGAAACACATTTCCCCCATCATACTCATTTCGAATTTCTCCTTCATCAATTCCTCAAACTCGCGACACAGCTTCTCATTAGTTGAACCAAAAATGATATCGTCTACATACACTTGAACAATCAGCACTTCGCCATTGACCTCTTTCTTAAACAACGTCATGTCGATGGATCCACGTGTAAAACCTTTACCCAAAAGATATTGAGTCAAAGTCTCGTACCAAATTCTGGGAGCCTGATGTAGACCGTAGAGAGATTTATCGAGCTTGTATACTTTGTCAGGAAACTCATGATCTTCGAAGCCTGGAGGTTGAAGCACATAGATTTCTTCATCAATATCCTCATATAAGAAAGCGCACTTGACGTCCATTTGAAACACCTTGAAGTCCTTGTGTGCAGCATGAGCCAGGAAAATTCGAATGGCCTCAATGCGTGCAACAGGTGCAAACACATCGGTATAGTCAATTCCTTCTTCTTGATAAAACCCTTGAACCACCAGTCTTGCCTTGTTTCTGATCACAACACCTCTATCATCTAGCTTGTTCCGAAAGACCCACTTTGTACCAATTGGAACCTTGTTCTCTAGAAGATCCACTAATTCCCACACCTTCAGCTTTCTGAATTGTTGCAGCTCAGACTGCATGGAGTCCACCTAACTTGGATCTGCTAAGGCTTCCTTTATATTTTTTGGAACGATCTGAGACAGAAAACACGCGAACAAGCATTCATTGATCAATCCAGACTGATGACGAGTCCTCACTCCATCCGTAATAGAGCCAATGACGTAGTTATGCGGATGATCTTTTAAGGTTTTGAAGTTTGAGTCAAGGTTGAGGGGAGCGGGTTCGGAGGTTTGATGGGGTAATTCATGAGAGGAAGATGGAGGGTCGGGTTGAAGCGTAGGCTATGAGGATGAGGATTGGTTTTGTTGTTGAATTTTGGAGTGAGGGGTGATAATGACGAGAGGAGGATTATCATTTGCTTCAGCAAGGATAGGAAGATTGAATGACTTGAACAGAGTATCTGAATCATAAAACCATTCTGGTCCAGACCCGGTGTTGGGAGAGTTTGATTCTTTCCAGTCGACGTAGTAGGATTCCTACACAATTCGAGTTCGTTTTTTATAAACTCTATAAGCTTTTTGTGAAGAAGAATACCCCATAAAGAAACATTCATCAGAGACAGCTCCAAATTTCGTAACTTGAGCTTCGGTATTCAGCAATGTGCACGAACATCCAAACGGCTTAAAGAAATCAATTAGTGGCTTCCTTCCATGATACAGCTCATATGACGTCTTCATCTTATCTTTCACGATTAGGACACGGTTCAGCACGTAGGACGCACAGTTCACAGCTTCAGCCCAAAAGATAATCGGCAGCTTTGATTCAATCAACATTGTACAAGCAGCTTCCACAAGTGTGCGATTCTTCATTTCAGCAACTCCATTCTGCTGCGGAGTTCTTGCTGCACTGTATTGTCGAAAAATCCCTTTGTTTGCGCAGAAAGAGTCAAAGATCTGATTACGAAATTCAGTTCCATTGTCGCTTCTGATTGCCTTGACTTTCTTACTTCTTGAACTTTCCACGGACAGAATTATATTCTGTAAAGCTTCAGTCGTGTCACTCTTTTGCTTCAAGAACCTAACCCAAGAGTACCTGGAATAATCATCAGTGACAACAAGACAGTAAGATCTTTTACCCAGACTTTGGACACTAATAGGTCCAAATAAATCAGTGTGAAGCAATTCTAAGGGACTAGAGATAGAATTTTCCACTTTTGGCTTATGTGGCTTTTTATGTTGTTTTCCTTTAGCACATGAAAGAAATTTTTCAACGACAGAAAAATCTTTGAACGGAAGACCGACCAAATTTGTTTTGACAAGATTATTTAGAATTTTGAAGTTTATGTGTCCTAAACGCTTATGCCACAAGAAGCACTCAGATACGGAAGCTTTTGAAAGTAAACAAGTCATGGAGGAAGAGTGAGATGCAGTGGATTTCATATTCAGCAAGTATGTGTCATTGATGCGAGGTGCACGCATCGCCACCATCTCTTTGGGCACAATGAATTCAGGCTTGAGAAACAGACATTCATTTGATTTGAACAACACAGGTATATTCTTGTCACAGATTTGTGACACGCTTAGAAGATTAAACTGCAATTCAGGAACATAGTTGACTTGCTCCAGAGTAAGAGACCCATATGACACATCTCCTTGTCCAACCATCTTTCCACCTCTCTTATCACCTGCAAAAGAAACAACACCACCATCCACGATCCTGTAATTTGTAAGCAGGTCTTTCAACCCTGTCATATGCCGAGAGCAACCCGAATCTATATACCAATAGCTATTTGCAGAGTTCTTCGGGAGTGCCTGGCAATACAAGACAAGAAATTACTTAATAACGGGTACCCAGACTTTTGCACTTCTGGGATTTGTAACTTTCTGCTTTCCCCCAAAGAATTGTTTTACAAAACTGGTTACCTTGTGGCCAAAGGATCTATCATGGTTTGTTTGATTTAATTTATCTTTGCAATGTTTATGATGTGTTGCAAACACATCTCATTTCCGAGGTCTTTTATGTTTATATTTGAGTTGAATTGAGTCGGTTTGCATTAGTTTTAGTTTGTTTTACTTAAGTTGTGTCTTTGAGTCCTTTTTATAGTTTTTATGTAAGTTTTGCAGTTTTGGTGAAGTTCCCGAGGCCACGAGTAGAAAGTGAGAAGATGGAACAAGAAAAGAAGGAAAAGAGCTGAACAAGAAAGTCCAGGCGTATCGCCTGGAACCTGATGCATGGTAGGCGATACGCACGTGAGGAGAAAGTCAACGGAGCTTAAAGTCGGTTTGACCGACTAAATTGTCGTGTAATGAGCTCCAGGCGTATCGCCTGGAGAAAGTAGGTCAGCAAGCGATACGCTTGCAGCCTCAAAACCCGCAAAAGAAGTAATTCGACTATAACATCAGTTTTAGGGTTCAATTCGAGGGACTTCGACTTCCAGACGAATTCCAGAGCGACTAAGGGCGATTTACAGAGGAGGAGAGAGCTGAGATCAAGGCGAAGCATCGGGAGACCAAGATTCCATTACACTACGCTATCCGGTTCTTTCGATTTCTCCGTTTTCGTTACTTACTATCATGTATTTGGATCAAGTTTCAGACTTTGTTATGTTTAGTGTTCAGAACATGATTGTAGGCTAAACTAATTATGCCATCTAGACCGTTGTGATGAGTAATTGATACTTTAACTTTATTCTCGGTTTTGACTAATTGATTGATGTACTCTCTTATTAAACCCCAATGATTGCTATGATTGAATGCGTTTGTGTATTGTGATTGGATTTAGAATTGTTGATTGATGCACTCTTTACCTTCGAATGTCTTTCGGTCTAGGTAATTTGTCTAAAGTAGCTAGCTTTAGGGTTGGTTGCGATAGAGTAGTTTAGGAGACGTCTTGAACTATTGTGTTGATTAATGATTGTTTATTTGATTGCAATTTGCTGCTCTAATTAGACAAGCCGGAAGGTGATAGTTAGGTAGGTTAGTTGGGTTGCTTAGTGGAATAGGATCACATCGCCATCGGAAGAGGGATGCCCTAGGAAATTAGGTAACTTGCTAATTCTTATTGGTCATAGTAATTCATTGTAGCTCCTGCTAGCTTAGGGTGCCTTAGATTGTTTCGAGGGTGGCTAGGTTTAGTTGAGGTTGGATGTACCTGCAAGGTGAACTCCTGTTCGAGCGTTAGGATTCTCAGCTAGGAAGAACTTAAAAGGTGAACTAGCCACCATCAGATTAGTTAGAGCCGAGGTAAAGTTAAGCGTCGATTGCGAGTCTAGGTCTAGGTGGTATATCTTTCTCTCATTTGATTTTCCCCAAGGTTTCCTGCATTCGTCTGTTTGCTCGTTGCATTAGTTAATTTCAGTAAATCACAAATCAAATCAAAAACCAAAATTACTCAGTATTTCCATTTTCTAGGTCTAGGTTAAGTCTTTGTCTATAGAGTGTCCTAGGTTCGATATTCCGGTCTTACCTTAGCTTTACTCCAATCCGACAGGTTCACTGCCTTAGGGTTCGGTTCGGTTTAGGTTATTTCGGTAAAATTAGGTGTGTCTAGGTCTAGGTCTAGGTCTAGGTTTTTATCACATTTTTAGGTACGTTCCGAGCACATCAAGTTTTTGGCGCCGTTGCCGGGGACACTTGGCAATTGGCAAGATTAACTTAGGTCGTCGTTAGGAAATTTTGAGTCTTTTTGGTTTTTCCGTGTCTAGAGTCTTAGGATTTCCGTTTCGAGTCTAGATTTTTAGGTTTTATCGTAATTTTTTCTTTGAGTCAGTTTCATCATTTTATGCCACACACCCGTTCACGAGGTCCTCCTGAGTTGTCACCACTTTCTGATCCCGACGCGGATATTCGTGAACGGTTTCGCCTTCTACGCACCGAGCTAGAGGCGTTCATCATTTCCACCACCACCCATTCCAAGCCATCTTCTTCCACACAAACCACACGCGACACCAAACCCATCCCATTTCCCGATCTTTCATCCATGGCGGCACGTCGCACCGTCCACGAGCAAGCTAGCGCCGGAGTCACCGAGGCCCGGTTTGCTATTGCACAGCCTGCTATTGCCAACACCGCGAATTGGCAAGTTCCGTCCCACGTCATCAACGCTTTGACGCATTCGATCCAGTTTCATGGACGTAAGGACGAAGATGCACCGACGCATATCTCCCGCTTCATTCGTATCTGCAACACGTTCGGACTCACCGGAGTCGCGAACGAAATCATCTACTTGCGTTTATTTCCATTCTCCCTTACGTCTCGAGCCGCCGAGTGGCTTGAGACGCTTCCGCCTAACTCGATCGCCACCTGGGACGATCTGATGTTAAAATTCCTGAAAAATTATCATCCCCCAGCCAAGGCTTCACGTACTCGGGAGGAAATCCACTCTTTCGAGATGGACCCCGATGAGCCTTATTCTGCCGCATATGAGAGATTCAACACCCTTCTGAGTAGATGTCCGCAACACGGGTTGACGGACTGGGCGATCATAGAAAAGTTCTATAATGGACTTCCTTATCCTGTTCAGAAGGATTTCAATATTTCGGCTGGAGGGCATATGATGGAGAAGCTCACGGTGGATGAATGCAAACAACTGTTTGAGAGCTTCGCACTTGCTGAACAGCAGGCACCCGGAGGTCGGAGAGCCACCTTGGCCCCGACTAGATCACTCGTTCCATCTACATCTACTCGGGGTGTCAATCACATTGGCTCAGAAACCATGTCACCTAGGGAGTTAGAGAATATTTACAAATCTTTAGAAGAAATCAAACTCCACATTAAAGCCAAATGTGAGTTGTGCAGAGGCACTCATGACACTCGAGACTGCCCGCTTGCTCCCGCTGAGCAAGTGGATTATATTGGAAACCGAAACCAGTTCGGTAATTCGTTCCAGTCTGGGTGGAGGAGTGGCCAAAATTCAGGATGGCGAGAGGGAGGAAATCCACCTGGTTTTCAGCCGAGGTATAATCAGAATGGTGGAGGAAACGAGGGGCCGACCATGAAGGAGCTTACAGAGCTGGTCATGAATCAAACGCAGATTTTGCAGCAGATGAACGCGAGAGATGAGGCCACACAGAAGAAGCTGGCGGAGCATGACACGTTGCTAAGAAATCAACAAGCTTCGTTCCTGGATTTGCAGCGGTCAGTCGGTGACATAGCGAAGCAGCTGAAGGAGCTCAATTCCCGTGGGGGTCAGTTTTCCGGTAGTGCTTACAAAAACCCCAATGCCAATGTGAATGCCATCACCACTAGGAGCGGGAGGGTTGTCCAGAGTCCATCGCCGGTGGCGGTTGATGAAGAGCCGGTTGATGAGGAGATCGAGTTGGAGACGCCTGACGGGAGGGTGCACGAGAGCGTAACGCCAGCAAGTACCGCACCAAACGTCGAGGCTGAGGGAGTGAGAGAGAAGCCGCTGAAGTGGGAGGCTGTTAAAGAGAAGAAGAGAGTGAGATTTGCGCCTCGACCAATCACAGCCGATGATTTGAAGAAAGTGCCGTATCCTGAACGTCTGGTTCAACAGAAGAATGCACGTGAATATAATCAGTTCTTAGTAGGGTCACTTTACCTTTTACTGATGTTATTAGACAAATGCCTAAGTATGCTAAATTTTTAAAAGATATGTTAACTAATAAGAAGAAGCTTGAAAATTTTTCGGATGTCACTCTTGATGCTAATTGTTCTGCTGTAGTTCAAAATAGATTGCCTGAAAAATTGACTGATCCTGGTACATTTACAATTCCGTGCTCTTTTGGTGATTCATCTGTTACATGTGCTTTAGCTGATCTAGGTGCCTCGATTAATGTGATGCCATATTCTGTTTTCATGCACCTAGGATTAGGCGAGTTAGAACCGACTCGGATGACGATCTCGTTAGCAGATAGGTCGGTAGTTAGACCCAAAGGGATAGTGGAAAATGTGCTTGTGCAAGTTGACAAATTCTTGTTCCCTATAGACTTTGTGGTAGTTGATACTGCATATGATGCTAGCTGCCCGTTGATTTTAGGAAGGCCTTTCCTTAGGACTGCTCGGGCGGTAGTTGATGTTTTTGCGGGTACGATTACTTTGAGGGTAGATGATGAATCGGTTGAGTTCAAGGTTGGTAAGTCGAGTGACAAGAACAACGAGTCCGTGTACTTTCTAGGTTCTTTCATATCTTTGGTGGATAGTTGTGTTAGTTTTGTCACCAGTGAGGATCTGGTCGTTGGAAATCGGTTAGAGGGTGAACGAGTGGTTGAGGATAAGTGTGGGGAGGATCCCGGGGGGGTTAGATGATTTAATTGATAGAAATGAGATTGTTGACCCGTTAGTAGAACCCGGTGAGCAATTAGTGGTTGGAGAGAATTTGATAGTTGAGAATGGTTGTAGGAAGGCCACACTTGGAGATATAGGTGGATTTGAGGATAGGATTATGCTTAGGCCAAGTGTGGGGAGGTTAGTTGTGGTTTCTAGTGAGAATGACCCAAAGTTGAGTTTTTTCGAGAAGATTAGATTTCTCCCGGGTCGGTTTAAGCATTGGAAGGTTAAAAAGTTGTTACATTTGTTAAAGTTGGTTGCTTTATGGTTTAGGGAGTTAGTTGATGGTTGTGCTGATAGGAATCGGGTGCAACCCGGTAGTTTTGGGAGTAAAGATGTGAAATCCAAGCCTCCAGATGGTTTTGGAGGTTGTTCTTATGTTTTGTGCTGATTGATAAGTGCCCGGGGTGTATATTATTGTAGTTGTGTTTTTAATTTTCGTTTTTGTGCATTTTCGTCTTTTGGTTTTGTGTTTTTTTTGGTGTTTGCAGGTGATTCAGGAGATTTGGCAATTGGAAAATGTGAGTGTGCAGGTCGAAAATGCAACTTTTGGCTGGAAAATTCGACCATAGGCCTGTTGTAGAAGAAAAAGAGATAGAAAATTTTTGGGGTCAAATTCCAAAAATTCTCTGGAAATCACGTTCCAAGCGTATCGCCTGGAGGTTGGTAGGTTATAGGTGATACGCTTGCATCCTTTGGCGGGCCAGTTGTGTGCAGCTCCAGGCGTATCGCCTGGGAGATGCATGGTTGTAGGCGATACGCCTGGAGGAGGTAAGTCAGAAAAATTTTTAGTTTTTAAATTTTTATTATTTCTGTTTACCGAGTTGTGGTGGTTCGCTGTGGTCGATGTGCTGAGTCTCTGGAGTTTCAGGTGAACACGTTTCAACTTGTTTTAATTTATTTATTTTTATTTTTAGTGTGTTTATTTATTTTATTTCTGATTTGTTTTTGTTCCATTCCACATTGAGGGCAATGTGTGATTCAAGTGTGGGGATGGGATACTTTCGTATTGAGTCAGTCTTAGTCAGTCTTTTATTTTTGGTGTGTTATTGAGTCATAAAATGTTAAAAAAAAGTGAAAAAAATTAAAAAAATTGTTCAAAAATGTCCGAAATTCTGGCTGCAATTAATGGAAAATGATAGGAAACTGGGAGTTGATGTTCTAATGTTGTGCTTAATTGTTAAGATGAATAATTTGGAAAAGTGGATAAGTATGGTGAGAATGGAAAGCATTACTAGTCTATGATGTGTCGGTAGGCCCAGCTGACCTAGAAGTAGCTTAAATAGCCTGTGTGTTTATTGTTGTATAAATATGCTAATCAGTCTGCTAGTGGGTTCCCATTTTAGGAGTGATAGGGATACTGAATCTGATGATTAGGAGGAAAGAGACCGCTTTAGGCTAGATACTCTTATGTCCTTAGAATTTCCAATGAGCATAGTAGTTAATAATCTGGCTAATGAATTAGAGTGAAGGGGCAAAATACTCATGTACAAACTAAGGATAGTATCCCGTGGTAAGTACCTCTGATGATGTTCCGGATCTCGCGGGCAAAATACTCATGTATGATTTCGGGGGTAAGACCTTGTGGAAGAATACCTCTGGTGATGTCCGTTGGTAATTTTAGGTAAAAGTAACCAATTATAATTAAAAAAAGAGAAAAAAAAATGAAAAAAAGAATGAAAAAAAAATGATGAAAAATGATAGCTTAGAGGAATAAATGCTCAATAAGTTGCATATAAATAAATAGTTATTCTTTGGACATCTTAGTGTTTAAGGGGGTTGGAGAAAATATATAAATTTAAATCAATTATACCCTTTGCTTTGACTGAATATGATTCGGTAATAGGTTGAACTTGACCTTTCTTTAGTGGGATCCATAGGCAGCTGAACTTATATCTGGTAAATTCATAAACACATGGGGGCGAAAGAAAAGGTTGGTGGTTGGGTTTAATCGGATCAAAATATCGGCAATTGTAGCTAGTGTGTTAATACATTATGGAATGTGGAATTGATTGGTGGATTCTGAATTTAAATGTTGAATGTTTAGTAGTCAATTTCCTGGTTGTGATTCCATTGTAGTATTTTTCGAGGACGAAAAAAGAGTCAGTGTGGGGATGTTTGATGTGTTGCAAACACATCTCATTTCCGAGGTCTTTTATGTTTATATTTGAGTTGAATTGAGTCGGTTTGCATTAGTTTTAGTTTGTTTTACTTAAGTTGTGTCTTTGAGTCCTTTTTATAGTTTTTATGTAAGTTTTGCAATTTTGGTGAAGTTCCCGAGGCCACGAGTAGAAAGTGAGAAGATGGAACAAGAAAAGAAGGAAAAGAGCTGAACAAGAAAGTCCAGGCGTATCGCCTGGAACCTGATGCATGGTAGGCGATACGCGCGTGAGGAGAAAGTCAACGGAGCTTAAAGTCGGTTTGACCGACTAAATTGTCGTGTAATGAGCTCCAGGCGTATCGCCTGGAGAAAGTAGGTCAGCAAGCGATACGCTTGCAGCCTCAAAACCCGCAAAAGAAGTAATTCGACTATAAAATCAGTTTTAGGGTTCAATTCGAGGGACTTCGACTTCCAGACGAATTCCAGAGCGACTAAGGGCGATTTACAGAGGAGGAGAGAGCTGAGATCAAGGCGAAGCATCGGGAGACCAAGATTCCATTACACTACGCTATCCGGTTCTTTCGATTTCTCCGTTTTTGTTACTTACTATCATGTATTTGGATCAAGTTTCAGACTTTGTTATGTTTAGTGTTCAGAACATGATTGTAGGCTAAACTAATTATGCCATCTAGACCGTTGTGATGAGTAATTGATACTTTAACTTTATTCTCGGTTTTGACTAATTGATTGATGTACTCTCTTATTAAGCCCCAATGATTGCTATGATTGAATGCGTTTGTGTATTGTGATTGGATTTAGAATTGTTGATTGATGCACTCTTTACCTTCGAATGTCTTTCGGTCTAGGTAATTTGTCTAAAGTAGCTAGCTTTAGGGTTGGTTGCGATAGAGTAGTTTAGGAGACGTCTTGAACTATTGTGTTGATTAATGATTGTTTATTTGATTGCAATTTGCTGCTCTAATTAGACAAGCCGGAAGGTGATAGTTAGGTAGGTTAGTTGGGTTGCTTAGTGGAATAGGATCACATCGCCATCGGAAGAGGGATGCCCTAGGAAATTAGGTAACTTGCTAATTCTTATTGGTCATAGTAATTCATGGTAGCTCCTGCTAGCTTAGGGTGCCTTAGATTGTTTCGAGGGTGGCTAGGTTTAGTTGAGGTTGGATGTACCCGCAAGGTGAACTCATGTTCGAGCGTTAGGATTGTCAGCTAGGAAGAACTTAAAAGGTGAACTAGCCACCATCAGATTAGTTAGAGCCGAGGTAAAGTTAAGCGTCGATTGCGAGTCTAGGTCTAGGTGGTATATCTTTCTCTCATTTGATTTTCCCCAAGGTTTCCTGCATTCGTCTGTTTGCTCGTTGCATTAGTTAATTTCAGTAAATCACAAATCAAATAAAAAACCAAAATTACTCAGTATTTCCATTTTCTAGGTCTAGGTTAAGTCTTTGTCTATAGAGTGTCCTAGGTTCGATATTCCGGTCTTACCTTAGCTTTACTCCAATCCGACAGGTTCACTGCCTTAGGGTTCGGTTCGGTTTAGGTTATTTCGGTAAAATTAGGTGTGTCTAGGTCTAGGTCTAGGTTTTTATCACATTTTTAGGTACGTTCCGAGCACATCATTTAACAACATGATCATCCTTACCACATCTGAAACAGTGAGATTTGTGACTTGTGCAGGAGGAAGTTTCTGAAAGACTTTCCTCCTCATAATCTGATGTTTTAGAATCAGAATCACTGTTGATTTCGAAATCCACATTTGTTTTATCATTTGAAATCTTTGGATTATTGTTAGGACCGATTTTCACTACGAGAATCTCGATCTTGAGCAAGAACACGGTTCGGATTCGAAAACTCAAAACAAATGAAGAAGATGATGATGATGAATCATGATAATCAAAAACAAGAAAGATGATGAACAAGTCGAATGAATTCATTAATCGAAAGATTACAATCAATGAATCATGAAGAACACTTTCTCTCTCTAGAATCCATGACTCACTCTCTCTCTAGAATGGAAATCTCACACTCTACAAGAAATTCATCATCTCCCCATTCGGAGACTCCTTTACTTGTAATGGGCACCCTCACTATATATAGTGAGGGTGACTAACAACAGAAAAACATGACTGAATGAACAAAATTACAAGTAAAGCAGATAAACATAAACTGATAATTAAATCAAAGCTGATTAAATTAATCCGAAGCTTGACTCGCTCGAACCGATCTTCCGTTGACTTTTACGTTGACCGTTGACCCGAACGGTTGACTTTTCCGGAAAACGGTCTTCGGTCCAAACTGCAAGCCTCGAGCATCACAACCCAGTCTCTAAATCGATTCACATGGATTCTTCAGTCGAATGCTTCGGTAAACAGATTTAATGGCGTCAGTCACATAGATTTTAAGTTCCAACAATTTCCCCCTTGACTGATGCTTTCAAATCTGTTCAACTGCTGAAGAATCGCTCTGTCGTACATCCTCAATGAGAAACTGATAAACCGGAGACAATCTGGTGTAGAGATTCCCCCTCTGAATAAGCTTCTTCTGTTCTCGTTGCTCTAGTTCGAGATCCAAGTGTTCCGCTCACTCGGTTCACACGGTCGGGTACAATACTGAGAAAATGCTACATCTCGGAGTCCAAACCGCAACAGACTGAATCAGATAAACCAGTTTAACACCGAACATGCTCCAACTTCGAATAATCGACCCGATATCCAGTTCCATAATAATTCCTCCTATTTCTCTAAATCCCTCCAAAAACATCAAGTCGGAAGCGTAAAATCTGATGCGGAGAGTCGAACCGTCGCGATCGGTTGCCTAGAGAAACCAAATAAATAATCTTGAAATCGGACAATCTTGCGAAAAACCGGAAGCCGGATGCTGACAGTTGTGAGTAATCTGCCTGACTGAGGTTGGATGCGAAAATAAAGTAAACTGATAAATATTTTCAATAAACGGTCATCCGAGAGATTTAATCGGATAAATTCCAATATTTAACTGAGATTCCAGTTAATCCGGTTAGTTGACATCCACGCTGCATCAGCTAAAAAATAAACCGTGAGATATAACGAGAAAGCCGAGTAATTAACCGGATAATAAAGCTAACCCGTCAGTGATCGATAGCAAATGTTGCGCGCGGCGTCAATAAACGAGAACCCCAATAAAATGAAATAAATCCGTGACCAATAAATTTTTTCGCAATTTCGTTCGGGCGTTATCTCCGTTAGTCTTGTTAAAAACCGACAAGAAAAACCCCGCGATTAATGAAATAATGCAGAAAATACCATTAGATTTAATTAAATCTCAAAAAAAAACCTTAATCCATGAATTATTCTCTCCACCAATCAGATTGCTCCTTCAAAATCTCATCAACGGATGGAATTAATGGGATCCAAGAGTTGAGATTGCTGATCCGTGTGTGGTGTTGACCAACCAATCAGGAAGAGGACAAGGAAGCACAAATGATGATCCAATGGACACGATCTGCCCAGAAAAAAGGTGATCCAGCGGCTGGGATGTGAGGATCCGTGTGAAGGGCAGACAGGCCAATGGGAGGCCGACAACAAACCCTATTTCAGCGGTTACATTCTTCTCGCTGGGCCCACCGGAATTCAATTCAACGGATCTTTTGAGGAGACTGGGGCCCACGAAATTCTTTACCACCAATAAAATATGGACAACAGGAAGAGAAACGACGATTCTTTGAATTAGTTGGGACCCATAAGAATGCATGCAGCCAATCACAGCCCTGCGTTCCACATTCACTCAACGGCTCTTTCAGCCTTTACTTTCTTTGCCCAATCCAAACTCGACAGCGCCTACTAGGGGAAACGACAAAGAGACAAGGAGAGAGAGAAGCATCCTCCATGCAGCCTATCTACTTCTGCCACGTCATTTCGTCTTCAACAGAGATTCCGACACCTCAGAAACCCTAGTTTAGTCGGAATTTAACATCGGAAAAATGAGAGTTAGCCGGAAAACCGTGACAACCCCATAACTCAACGAATACTCGACCAAAAACTTCGATTTTTAGCTCCCTGAACTCGTAGCGACGTCCTCTACAACTCTATACGAACAAAATCATCTGAAACGAACTCGAACGAAAACCCAGTAAACAAGTTCGCTAAGCAAACAAGTACGCTAAAGCCACCAGAAGTCCGCTAAGGCACCTCTGAAGTCCGCTAAGGACTCAAGTTCGCTAAGCACAGAACAAGTACGCTAAGACAAGCTTCAAGTCCGCTAAAAACTGATGAAGTTCGCTAAGGAGAGAACAAGTCCGCTAAGACTTGAACAAGTCCGCTAAGGCAATCTTCAAACCTTCAAACACAGTTGGAGAAATCTGGAAAATAAGATGAACATGAAGAACTTTCTTGTGAACTTAAATCTGCCCAAAAACGATAAGAAAACCCGTAATGATGCACGATATGAGAAGCTAAACCATCCACGACAATGTTGTGGCCACCAACACTTCATTAACAGTAGCTAATCGGATCAAAACAGTCTTCAAAATCTGGAAATCTTCAAGAACACGAAGAACACCATGAAACACACACTAGTGTGTGTTTTTCCAGATCTGCCCAAACGGTTGATATTCAGACGAAATGGATGCTTCCAATGGATCCGGAATGCGTTTTCCACTGAGAATCATACCTTACTTCATCCAAAAACATGAAGAATCGCCCAGAAAATGAAGAATCAAGCTCCAAAATCTTCAAAAACCCCAAATACGGGAAAACCCCAAAGTTACGAAAAAATGAGCTCGGATCTTCAATTTTCCAACAGATTTGAACAAGTAGAAGATAGAATCACATCTAAATGAACTCCAGAACACGAATCCATCATCCATATCATCAGAATCCATCCAGAAATGAAGAAAAAATAGAAAAAAGTCTCTAAAAATAAGTTTTCTCATCTTCACCCATTCAAGCTCAAAATCTCAGATTCGAGTGACCAGATTCACGGTGAGATGAATCTGATCGGTACCCGCTCTGATACCATTTGTTAGGACCGATTTTCACTACGAGAATCTCGATCTTGAGCAAGAACATTGTTCGGATGAGAAAAACTCAAAACAACAAATGAAGAAGATGATGATGATGAATCATAGATAATCATAAACATGAGAAAGATGATGAACATAGTCGAATGATTTCATTAATCGAATGGTTACAATCAAGAAATCATGAAGAACACACAATCTCTCTCTAGAATCCATGACTCACTCTCTCTCTCTAGAATGGAAATCTCACACTCTACAAGAAATTCATCATCTCCACATTCGGAGACTCCTTTACTTGTAATGGGCACCCTCACTATATATAGTGAGGGTGACTAACAACAGAAAAACATGACTGAATGAACAAAATTACAAGTAAAGCAGATAAACATAAACTGATAATTAAATCAAAGCTGATTAAATTAATCCGAAGCTTGACTCGCTCGAACCGATCTTCCGTTGACTTTTACGTTGACCGTTGACCCGAACGGTTGACTTTTCCGGAAAACGGTCTTCGGTCCAAACTGCAAGCCTCGAGCATCACAACCCAGTCTCTAAATCGATTCACATGGATTCTTCAGTCGAATGCTTCGGTAAACAGATTTGATGGCGTCAGTCACATAGATTTTAAGTTCCAACAATTATTAATTTTAATAACGGTTTTGGCAGGTTTAGTTTTCAAAGATGATTTCTTTTCTTGAGAAACATAATTTTCGGTAGGTTTTGAAATTCGTATTGGAGTGAAAGAAGGAATTGGATTAGAAAGAAATTTGTTGAAGCAGTTTTGAGATGTACTTGCATGATATTGATCATTTTCATTTGAAACAAAACTTTCTTGATTAACAGACACGGACTCATCACTACTGCTATCTAAAGAAAAACAACTACTAGCTATACTTCTATATGTGCTAGACTTCTTGGAATGAGAACTACTACTCGTAACAGACTCCTTAGATTTAAGACTACCGCATCCAAGCCCACTTGTGTTACCATATCCATAATCAAAATCCTCCCTGATCTCCTTATGGTTCACTCCTTCTAGACCTGCATGCAAACTGTTAGCATCACTAGGAATTAAATCATTTAGAGGATGAGGTTTCGGAGTAGGTGAGTAACAATGCGTGCTTGGAGGAGGATAAACTTTAGGAAACACCCTTTCCTTTTCCTCCAAACCTACCCCGGTTTTTATTCTAGCTCCTCGTTGTTTAACGAGCATCTCCTCAACTTTCATTTGAGAAACGGTCCATCTATCTAACTTAGTCTGAAGTTGAGAGGCTTCGAATTGGGCTAATGTAACTCTTTCAGAAAGCATGTTTAATTCGACATTTTTAGCAAGAAGAGTTTGTATTAAATGTTCATTTTCATGCATTGCCTCATTTAATTTCACAAAATACTTTGCTTCATTTTCCTTTAATTGGGTGTTCATAGTTTTTAATTCATCGTTGTTGTCAATCAACAGTCGATTGGCCTTGTAGATGCCGAACAAACAAATTCTACAAGGATGAGAGCACATATCTTGAACAGATTCATATGAAAGATCCATGATCACCTTTTCTGCAGCAAGGGCTTTCTCATAGGTGCACGCGGGTGTGCTTGTCGATTTCTCATTCATCTTCTTTTCAACTTCTCCCTTCTCACAGCTGTTAACTGTGGGGTCATTTCTTTGTTCATGAATTTGAGCCGCAAGCGCTTGATTTATGGCTTCCTCAGTTTCAGAGACCTCCGAACTCCAGTCAAAGTTAGTCAGAAGAGCCACTTCTTTGTTTGGCTTGGCTTCAGCTTTGTCGGTGATAGGGATGACTCGAGTTGCAGGCTCAGAGGTCGGTTCAGTGACAATTGGACTCGGGCATTCTCTCTTGAAATGGCCAAGTTGCTTACAGTTGTAACATCTTAGCTTAGCCTTATCGAATCCAACTTTTCCATTTTGATTCTTGAACGTGTTTCTCCCAGTACGTTCGAAGAACTTTCTAGCACGAACGGTCAACATGGTCATTTGCCATTTTAAGTTGGTTTCTTCCAAATCATCTGGGTCAACTTGGTACATATCCTCAGCAGTCAGAGTCGAACCTTAAAGTTCTCCAGCAGCGAAAGCTTGATAACTGTTGGTAAACATTGAGAACAATCCCATGAATTCGGGTGAAATCTGGGATGTTTGCTGAGCAGCGGCAGAAGCAGTTGAGGATGAACCAGACCCAAGATGAGCAGATTGAATTTGAGATGAGGCTCCTTTGGGTGTAACAGTTGAGATGAGAGCCGAATTCGGAGAATACACTTTAGCAGGACCCATGGCTTGATTGTACTCTTTCCTTTGAACATCCAGCTCAAATGACTTAAGCTTGTTAATTACATCCATAAGCTTGTAATCGGAGAAACCCCTTTCTTGTTTCAACATACGAACCTGAATGCTCCACTCGGGTGGAAGAGCATCCAGCAGCTTCTTGATTTGTTCAGAGTTAGTGAGTCCTGAATCATACTTCTTCAGATTGCTTGACACGGTCAGAAAACGGTTTATCAAATCAATTAACTTTTCATTCTTCATGCTAGTGAACGAATTAAATTCTTTAGTTGCTTGGGTTTCTTTGTCCTTCAGAAGATCTTCATTACCGTAA
>JBCNJP010000001.1:3011922-3029828 GCA_039602395.1 Deinandra increscens subsp. villosa
TTGTGCAATATCTGTTCTAATTAATCTGACTTTCAAAATAATTTTTGTCTTCACAAAATCTGATGCTTGACCTAGTGGATAACATCTTGATGCATATCTCATGATATATCAAGAAAAAGATATGTGAAAAATTAAATGAGAAGTCACTGTGTATACATGTGTTCATTTTGCAAAGATTTAAACTTGTTTGATTTTCTTTATTTTGTCAAACGATCGGACTTTCTCTGCGTGTCGAAAGACCGACCTGATCGTTGTTCGTTTGACGTTCTGCTTTATTTTCTTTGGTGTTTCGTATAACTCATCGGACTTTCTCTGCGTGTTTGGGAGTACCGGCCTGATTGTTGTTGAGTTATACAACTTCAACTTGTTTTATTTTCTTATTTTGTTAAATCCGAGGCCTTATCTGCGTATCGAAAGATCGACCTTAAGGTAGACGATTTAACGTTCTTATTTCTTTTTGCATGGAACACAGTTGACTATGTCATGAATACAATCATTATGTGATTAATATCACAAGTGAGATCACAAAATGTGATAAGCAAAACATATCTGAGTATGTCTGATAATGTGGGGTACACTGGTCAATGCAAATCTAATACATACATTAACATATCCAGATGTTATGAGTATGATTGTGCCAGAGTTTAAAGTTGAACAAAGTATATCTACAATCGGCATGGCTTATGTGCTTCAATAATTGAAATTGAAATGTAGTTCAGCATGTTATGACCAATATGATCCCAAGTTGTGATCTTTCTCACAAAAGACAAAAATAGTGTCTGATTTTGTGTTGCTTTTACTTTCCTTATTAGAAAATACCAAAAAGATTTTAGGTGTGATTTGATATAAAGTTTCTAAAAGCCAAAAAGATTTTGTTTCTATTTTGTTTTCGATTGATCAACACGAAATACGAAATCATTTTCAAAATCAAGATATCTTGGAGTCTCGAAGAGACGTTTTGTGCCAGGATTATTTATGTTGGCAGGTTTCTAAGTGGAAAGAGAACATCACAACTTCAAGTCTTCTGAAGATTGTTGATAAAGAGGCTACACACGTTGCAATATCAAGTATTCAAGATTGAACTCATCGTCTAGATTGAGGAGGAGTTTTGATTGAAGATACAAGATACAAGTTTTGATAAGAGGAGATGATACTGCACATGTCGAGGGGGAGTTTGTTGATACATAGTCCTGATCGTCATGTGAAGTATCGAATACAAGACAAAGACTCACAAGATTGCTGAGGTCCGAACTCCCAGCGAACCTGGAGTTCGGACAGCTCCGAGCATGTGGCCGAACCTGAGGTTCGGCCAGTCGTATTTTGGTCTTATAAATAGTTTCGTCTTGTGTTGTATTCAGGAATAGTTAGGACTTCCGTGTTATAACTTTCTCTAAGTCTACTCTGTGGTTCTCTATGGTTAATACAAGTCTCCATTGTATTTACTCTCTGTGTTTTACTTGTTTACATTGATTTCTATACGATTAAGTAGAAGATCCACATGTTAAGGCAATTTCATGAGCCCCTAGCCCAGTTGGTTATGGCGCTGCTGGATGTGCGGGAGGTCACAGGTTCGGCCCTTGTGACCTCCAGTTTCACTTATTTTTATTTTTATTAACTGTTTTATGAACTTGTATGGCCCGAAAGCTATCACCACTCGTTCACCATGTTATTTTGAACCCGTAGAAAACCCCGAAAACATCATTACTTTCGTTTTCACTCGTCAAATTATATAATTTGGTTATTATATATAAAAATGTTGATTATTTGATAATAAAATTTTAACGAATACATATTTGAGAAAATATACAAATGAACGTATTTGGAAATATAAAACGAACGTTTTATCAACCCTTATGTTTATGAAGAAAAAAAAAATATATATATATATATACATATCTACATATTTATAAATATATCTATCTACATGCATAAATATGCATTTCGACTACTCGGTTTTTGTAAAAGATGATATTTATCTTTCATTCGTTTTTGGGTGAACTTTTATCTTTTCGACGTCGTCATCAACTTGATTCTTGAATAAAACGATTTTTTATCTAAATGCTGTCTCCGATTCATTTCGTAACAAACGATTTTTATCCCGTTTTGAAATACATCACCCACGTCACATATGGACTTACTTGTCAAATGAACCGTCGTCTAGGCTATGTTACGCATGATCGAACACACACTTACGTATGTAAATTCAATAGGTGCTTGGTAGTTACGCAAGACTCGGAGTCTTACTAAATTGTAGCAGCGCACCCTAAGGTGAGTTACACAAACTTTTACGTTACGTCCGGGTTTGAACGATAACACACGCAAACACATTACACCCGGGTTAGGGTGATAACACGACAACTATTATGTATGATTAAAGTAGAAATCCAGTATATATCACATGTTCACGTAAAATGCTTTATCTTTCAAGTCCTTACTTATCGAACCGTTAATAGCATATAGCGAGGGGATATTGGGTAGTACTAATGGGGTCTGACAAACCCCACTCAGCGGGCACGAGATGCACCACCCGACTGGCGGCCGGACTGAGGACAATGTCAGCCTAACTTACCGTGATCGAGTAGCACGGGGAAGGCAAAACACCAAAGGAATTATTCCTAAAACTAATTGGTTAGCTTCGGTTGCAAACGTTTTAGTGACATGAACTTAGGCTCGCTACCTACGATATGGATTGTACTTGTAATATACATACTTACATACGAATAAAGACTGTTGAATTCGTACTGCATAATTATACTAGTTATACTTATGTGTTTATGTGAACTCACCAACATTAGTTGACACTTGCTCTTATGCATGCTTTGCAGGACGCTAGGAGTGTCGGATTTTTGGGCACGTACGTTGGTTAAAACTTTTATTTTTGGGAACTTGCTTTTAAAACCTTTAACTCGAACTATTATTTACTTATCGGGCGCTTGTTCGCGCAACTTGACTTTTATGTGCTTCCGCTAATTTTGAACTCTGGTTTTGATATTTCCCGTTTGGAAATATATTTACATTTTGAACCCTTAACTTATGGTTGATGTAACTAATGACTCGGGTCCTGGTCTGGATCACACCCCACACGGTAAAACTCCGTTAGTGGAAATTGTGGGTGTGACACAAATAATGATATATAAGTCATAAAAATATTTATGCAAATAAATATATATATAACTTATAGAAATGATTGTAAGGATATTAATTATTAAAAGTCATGAAAATATATATTTAAATCAAGTCTTGAACATTTGTAAATAATAGAGTATTTTTACTATTTAAACATTCATGATTATGTGTATTTTCAACTACGCGATAGGCACATTATATAAATTATTTTCTTGAAGATAATTTATATATATTACAAAAAGAAATGGGTGGTCAACACTCATAAAACACTATTCATATGTTGACTAATAGGAACATGACACGTGTCATGTTCCATCACTAATAACATGACACGTGTCATGTTCAATCAATAATCGTGGTCACATGTTAGGCCACGTGGTCACGTGTTAGGCCACGTGTTATGTACATGTGGTATTTTTTTAAGACTTAAGCGCAGGTGGTCAACTTTTAGACCACTTTTAGAGTTTTTGACTTTGATCACAACGTTCTGAAAAATGGGTGTTAGGCCACCGTGTCATGTACATGTGGTATTTTTTTCAAGTTTAAGCGCAGGTGGTCAACTTTTAAATCACTTTTAGAGTTTTCGACTTTGGCCACGGCGTTTCGGAAAATGGTGGCCCGCCGCGAAGCGCGGGCGGGTCACCATCTTGTTAGTGTTAAAAGGGAATGAATATTTGTTTCAATATTCTCAAGATTGGCTCCGCGGGTATAAGTTGTTTTAAATACCCAAGTATCTGACAAATGATTCGTTCTGATAAGTAATATTTAACTCCCTTAAATATTATTAGGTATATGATATCTCAAGTTCTTCTAAATTATATTTAAAAACTAATATTTTACATCGCATCAGTTTTTTAACGATTATTTTTATATACTATGCTAACGAATTTTATTAGAAAAAGTCGTATCTATATGGTCACCACACTTACCCTTAGCGTTTATTTTTTTAAGTAATTTTGATTCTCTTTTAATAAACTTGTGATTTATCTATGGTGATGAAAGATCATGTACAAAGGGCATTTTCCGTGCGAAGCGTGCGAAGGGAGGAGAGGCTGACACGTGTTCTTCATAGTTTTGACACAGAGGGGCTTATTCGTTATTTAACATGTTTAAATTGTAAGCCTTGCGTGATTTTGATGCGCGCTATTTTTCCGGATCCCGTTATCTTTTCATTCAATTAACTTAGATCAATGTTTTTTTATTGTTGCTCTACGTATAAATACTATAACAGACTAAGATCATGATTTTGAGTATCAAGAATTTTGCGATAGGATTTTGCGTTTTCAAATTCGTAGAAGCGTTATCATATTTGTTCGTATTGAATTGTTGAAGTGTTTTCATAGACCGAGATCATGAAAGATGCGTATGGTATGATTCTAACTTAATCAATGTTTACGAGTTTTTTGAATTGTTGTACTAGTTCGTTACTGTATTTTTCAATTTGTTTTTTGTTGTGTTTATGTAGCTTGTTACGTAATACGTTATAATGATGTTCGAAGCATGTTTTCATTCGTGATAGATCGAGATCATTGAAGATACATTCTCGTGTTATGTAACAGTTTTTTTCCTGCATGTTTTTCATCATTAATCTGTGCGATTATTACAACTTGTTCAGTCACAAGCAGATTTATATATAGATTAGTTTAGGATGATGTTTTCGGAGCTGATGTACGTGCGTGATAATTCAAATTCGGGTCGACCCGATAACCTGTTTTAATTTTAAAAAATATATTTTATACTTTTATTATTATATAACTGAGTTTTTTTTAAATCCTTTTTCTTTACATTTACGTTTGTATTTAACAAGCTTTTCAATTGGCGCGTTACTACCGGCATGACAAAGTCGAAGCAATTTTGAAACACGTATAAAAAGAAAAAGCAAATAAATAGTGAAGCGAAGCATCAATCACATGCCAGAAGTGACGATATGCCGAAGGACAAAACATGCTAGTAATGTCTTGCCATACATGTACTACTAAGCCTATTGGGAATACCATTTTCTACCAAATGGTTATTGATATAAGCAACACCTATTTTTTTTAAAAAAGGGCTTCCTTATAGGCCATATGCTATGCGGTTAAGCTGTTGTTCACGACTCTTTTTTGAGGTCCGTCTTCAACTTGAACAGTTGAACCTTTTATCGCTGTCGGTTGTCTTTCCACTTCTAAGGCTATTGATGGTTGCTGGGCAGGTAAAAAATAAAAACAAAAAGTCAGTAGAAGGTTGGATATAATATAGTGAAACTTTAACATGCAGACACCTTAGCAAATCTGTACCATGATATTATGCAGGCTATACCAAAAGTGATGAAACTAAAGCTACATTCGTAAAATGCACTACAAACTCATTATTTCTCTGTTGAAATTCAATCTAAAACACAGCAAACAAAGTGTTTCACTACTATAGGACCTAAGGTAAACTACCTATAATTATACATTATTGTGCATATATTTTTGTATCAAAGATGCCACCTTTCCTATGTAGTCTGCCATAGAGAACTGCAATTCATCATATGGGTTACGATTTATGCTATGGTAAATTATTTGTGCATACCTGTTAGCATTCAGTTATCATTCAGTTTTGGTCTGAGGTCCTTGTATGGCAAGAAACTGAAGTAGTGCCTCAGTATGCTGTTATCCTCAGGTAGTCCTTTGATAGTGGCTGACTTCTTCACTTCAATAGTGCCTCAGTATGTTGACTTCTTGTTCTTTAAATGGTTTCCATTTACGCGATACACTGACCTCAATTAGTGGCGGTGCAGCTGATGGTTTGATTTGAGGTATCCCTGTTTGATCTGCCATGCTGTCCTGTTATTCACCGAATAAGTTCAGAGTTAGAAAGTATGTGATGTATATCAAATGCATGTAGAGTGTATGTATATATTGAAATTTTTAGCCAAGTTGCACTGGATTTATATATTGTTGAGAACATGTCTAATTCTAGTTAGAGATTGAACAAATATAAATATTAGAGCAACATCACCACAATCACTTGAATCCTTTCCACATAGTGTCATGTACAGAGAGGCTATTGAACAGATATAAATAAGTACCATGGAAAGCCAATAAGAAAATGCTGCATGGACCTCTATATTCCTCTTTACCTAATGAACCTAAACATTTAACCCAGGCATTGTTCTTTACGACCTTATTATTGACAACTTCTTCTTTTGCAAGCATCTTCAAATCATTACCTCTAGAAGATCATATTCTAATTTTATATAAGCCAAGAAATAAGTCTTTGTTATATAGTCATCTTCACAGATTTAAATCACCGATTTAAAAGGCAGGGATTTGTTTGTTTTTACTTACAAACAAAGTGATAGAAGAAGCAATCGAAGTCAGCCTGCAAGAAATATATAACACCACAAAAAAATTATTCTAAGTTCTTTGATGAGCATACATGAGACAGTTGAGATACATGAGGCACTTTCACAAAACTACATAATAAACATAACCAACAGGCAAGTACAAATACAAAACCATTTAATTACAACATCACAAACTTTTGGGTCGAGCATACATGAGATATTAACAAAAATGATGACCATACATGAGAATAATAAAATACAAATACAAAACCACTAACCTCTTTATTGAGGATACATGATACACTAACAAACATAACCAATAGGCAACTAGAAAATATAAAATTATCATCTTTAGTACCCACCATACATCAGATTGTCTCTGAAAATTACATACCATCCTCTCTGGCCTTTTTTTAATTAAAAATAAAAACGTTGTGTAATCTTGTTTGGGAACTTTTTGTAAACAAAATGGTTTGCTAATCACATTTAAGGTACTATGCAAAATAAGTTTGAGTTATAGAACAAATATACACCATTATACTATTTTCAAAAACACTCTTACCTAGCCTCTTATCAAACATCCTACTTAAAACCCAAAAAAGGGTTAACTCATATATACAAATCTATTTACAAAAAATGAAAAGCCATAGATTGTATAGCATACAAAAAAAAAAATCAATAAAATGATTGTTCATAAAGCCACATGAATGTATTGGCACCATCATTAGGGAAAAAATATATATATATATATGTTTCGTTATACACTCTCTGTTTCTCTAGCTTTGACCATATAATAGTTGGTATGAGTTCCCAATAAACCTAAGAAATCATTAACTCAAGCGGAAATAAAGGATGAAATGTTGTTTCATTTGTAACAGCAGAGGAACTTACATGAAATATGATGATGTAAAGCACTCTCCACAACCTTTCAAATAAACCTGCAAAAGAAAACCCCAAAAAATAAAATAAATAATAAGTCAAACAATCTCATTCACTGTAACTAAATAGCAATTAACTTAGATATATAAATAATCACACATAGACATGAAAAGAGAAAGAGATGTATATAAATAAACAATACGTAATTCATATACTAAACTACTAAAAAATTTGCTAGCAAATGGAGTCTCATGTGTAATGCGTCGAAGTTTAGAGAAGATATAGATTCACCTTCTCTTCCTGTTATCATCCACACCAAAACATGATCATTAAGGCCCAATTTCGTTAAATTGAATCAAATCGCACATATATCGGTATAATTAAATCAAAACTCTACATTCATAACAGGAAACATTAAACCCCAAATTTCGTTTAGGTTTGGTAAAACCATAAAATCCAGTTTGGAATTGAAAGAGATGGAGGTGTCCGGAACCCTAGATGGGCTTGAGCTGCCGCCACAAAAAATCCGTCTTTCGGTTGCTATTCCGGCCGCAAGCACTCCGGAAGGCTAATCAGAAGAGGAAGACCAAAAGATTTGGTGCAAACCTGACCTGCCACCGTGAAAAACCAAAGCATGTTGAGAAGATGGTAGAGAGAGATCTCTAGAAGCAACGGCGCCGATGAAAGAAAGAGCAAGACTGAGGCAGAGAGATATTCGAAGGGGACACCAACGATGAGAAAAACACAGGCGATGTACCAAAGTTGAGAAGATAAAGGAAGCATCCCATGCGGCTAGACTGTAGAGGTGCACATACCGGTTTTTTCAACGAACCGGTTCCGGTTCTAAAGCGGTTCTGTTTCTGGTCAACCATAAGAGGACCGGTTCTGAACCGATGGCACTCATGAAAAACTGGGACTGCCAGGACCGGTTTGGTTTCGGTTCCGACAAAACCGAAACAAAAAACCAGTTCCAAAGAACTGGTACCTGTACATGCAACTTGCCAAGGCTTTTTTTTTCCACTGTGATATTTTGACACTTTTTTAAAACAAGTAAAACAAAAACTTATAAAAATTAAAATTCATTACTTTTATAAAATAAAACCAACAAAAAAATACTAATAAACCAAAGAAAACATAGATTGATTACGTTATAAAAATTAAAATTCATTACTTTTAAAAATAAAACCAACAAAAAATACTAACAAACCAAAGAAAACATAGATTGATTACGTTACGATTCGAATGTTGAGAGAGTTTCTGAGTTTTTGAATGTTGTAATTGACCCATAGCATTGCAATAGTATTTATATTAATTTTTGAGAGGGATTGGGGGTCCAAAAGTACCAAAAACGGCTATTCTTTCGATTCTAAAGGCTATATAGCCGTTGCAATGGCTCTAAAAGTGCAGCCCCACCTGTAACACCCGTATACAATTTGATGCCAAACTTACACATTATAACGTTAAAAATCGGTCCCAGAAAATTTTTTGTTCAAAATACATAGTTTGACATCCATAAACCCCAACACTTGGGATTAAATTTACAAAATATACCCACTTTGAGTTTGACATTTAAAAGTGATCATTAACTTGTACATGAATTCTTTTTACCGCAACACACGATGGGTCGTTCGTCCTTTGGGTGACCGGTTCTTCAATCGTCTTCATGAGCATCCTTCAAGCCTCTCCTTTTTACCTGCAATTTACTCACTTTCAATAGTGAGTTTCTATTGCATAAATCATGTATAAACATCATTAACAATGATAATAACAACAAAATTCAGAAAAGGATTCCTAGGCGTATCGCCTAGATCTCTATTACTTACAAGCGATACGTTTGATTTTCTAGGCGTATCGTCTTCTGCTCCGGTTGCTCCAAGCGATACGCTTGGAGCCAACTTTCCAGGGATTTGGCCGAAATCTGGCCTATTCTATACTTAGCCAATATTTTGGCTACTTCCCCTGTTTTTACCAGTTTTGCACCAGACCTGTTGGGACTTTATATCTACTCTTAAAATGTCCCAAAACACATTTTTAAGCATAAAGACTATACATTTACATACCTTGGCCATGGGTTACATTTTGATAACACATCCCGGATTCTCCCGACCCGTTTGACCCACTTAGAGGTTCTTTGTGGCAACTACTAGAAACATAATGCAAGCAATATAACATCAAAGCATTTGTATGTATACCCATAGTTAGTTTCACGCTTCCGTTATGAGTCTAGCTTTTCACATTACCCACACGCTAAGTTTTTTTGACAAAGTTCATACAAATTTCACTCTACTTGCCATTAGTTCATCTAATCGTTTTAGTTAATAACAAAACTACCTTTGTTTCTTATTTGAACCGTTAAGACGGGTCCTTGCCCTTGGTTTACCCCAATGCCTAACTCGACCACATATAAGCCTTGGAATCTATGGTTCTGTAACCATTTTATGATTCCCTTTTCTCTTGTTACTTGGCATAGACTCTATAAGCCCATTTCGGCCATTGTAACTTTCATTCTTTCTTTGATCCATCCGAATCTTTTCTATGGTCAAGTTTATCATTGGAGAACCTCTTGGCTTTGGGCTTCACGGTTCCTAGAACCATTCGTCACCCATTTACACAATTCATAGTTTATTCTATTAAATTGTAAATACACATTTACTTATCTACTTCGTGTAACATAAATAATGCTATACATGCATTTGGTTCCTACAACCATTATCAATCAATTACTTATTTGGCCACTTTTATGACCCCTATGAATCGATTAGTAATTTTTATTCTGTGATTCACTATGATGAATCCTTTAGAATCGTTCAACCCGTTTAACCCATTAGCATGAATCCTACGATTCATTTACCGCTAAAGTCATACATTCTTATGGCCATGGTCCCTATGAACCATTTAATTATGTATTGTTCTTTGACTCTTTTCCTACTTAGAGCTTAACTCTAAGTATGTTACTTTGTAATTATACGCATTTCAACAACTTGCCTCGTAGGGAAAGTTTATCACATTTCATAAAAATCATGCATTCTATATCATTAATGCAAATATGAGTCATTAACAAAATGTGTAACATAGCATAGATGTTACCTCGTGAGCTTGAGTTTATGATCCTTGGGTAGCTTAACCTTTACTTCATTTACCTCAAAGCATCTTGGCATTTATAACTTCCATCATGCTTCTTGATCCGTTTCAATACAATTTGCCCTATACATAATTCATGTTAAATTCATGGTTTTGTTTTGACTTTCTAAAAGTCCACCATGCTTAATATACATGTGCATAATATTTGTATAAGTCATTTCCATGCACCTCACATGCTTCTAATACACCCAACTACATGCACATAATCAATTATAATCGACCATTTAAGTTCTAATCATCTACGTTAACATATCCAACTTTAACGGGTTATAAAAACTTCTTATTTTTGTGCAGCATTTTACTGCGTTGCTGCTGAAATCGACATTTTTGACCACTGAATAATTTTATTCAGCCTTTCATGTTCAAATATGAATTGTAGTAGACTCATAGGGCTTTCCGAGCATATAAGATACACATTTTCGGAGTTACGGTTTATTTTATACAATTTTTCTAAAAACAGGACAGCAACCATAATCTTAACCAAACAGCATGCTAGAAAATTGAGTGACCATATTAACGGGTCATTTTGACCCATTATACATCAGATTCAGCTTCTAGTGTTCAAACACGAAACATAGTATTCAACACAAGCTTTTCAACCGTATATCGTACATCCCCAACGGGCATACGAGTGATCTTATACAACACTTTCAAAACAGCCCCTCAACTAGATTTTTATCATTTTTATGTTTTTACATCATTCCATTTAACACATCTAACAAGCATGGATTTCACATTTCATGCACATTCCTACTTCATGATCCTTAGTAGTGTACATACCTACATTTAGTCATGAATTCAAGCATTCCATCTAAGTGAGGCATTTCAACAAACACCTAGTGTGCATAATTCCATACATACATGAAATTCAATCTTTTGAACCTTTCTATCTACCATTTAACACAAATTAGGTGGAATCCCTTCCAACCCATCATCAATTATACAAGTGACATCAATTACAAGCTAGAAATCCATCATTGGAACCAATTTCATGACCATCATAAGTAGTCATCTACCATGGATGTTTAAGTGTAAGAAAGTGATGCCTACTACACCAATTACTTATCAAGATAACAAGTCATGCTACAAATAATGTTCCTAACATCATATAACACATAATTTAAGCATCAATTGCAGATTTTTAGGTCAAATTTTCGTGACCACCCATGCAAGGTTCAAAGGGTTTTACTTACTTGACTCAATAATGGAGATGAGGGATGATTAACTACTCCAAAACCAAAGTTGCATGCCAAAATCGCAGCCTATACCTCTTGGATTGAAGAAATTTGAGAAGAATAGAGTGGAGGGGGAGGAGTTCGACCTCCAGGTCGTGAATACGACCTCCCCTCCTTCTTTTCCCTTTTTTGTTTATTAAACTATCACCAATTGACAGTTTTACCCCTTAAGTTTGGTTCTTTCTTTTTATTTGTAATAAACTCTTATTTTCACTAATGCACCTTATAATTTACTATGTTCAATATTACAAATAAAATTAGGGGTCATCATAGCTACGAAATTATTTTTACGTGACGTTAGCGGGAATTTAATTATATAAATTTTTGGGATGTTACAACTCCACCCCCCTTAAAGGGGTTTCGTCCTCGAAACGATTTACATACCGAATACGTGAGGGTAGTAGCGTTGCATCTCCTCTTCAATTTCCCGCGTTAAGTCAGAGCCTTTTCTATGCTCCCATTGAACCAACACTTGGTTCGCTTCTTTATTTCGTAGCCGCTTCACCTTGCGATTAAGAATCGCTATAGGCCTTTCGTCCGCATAGGACTTTTGCTTATTTTGGGTTGCCTTCAGGCGTGCCCTTTTTACGACCATAACATTTATGGTTTTCAACAATTGAAGTCCTCATATATCACTACAACAAATAAACATACCATTTTGACTCTTTAAAGTCATCCAACCCATTTAACCCACTATCATGAGTTTCATATCTAGATTACCATAATCTTACGTGTTCGGTATAACTATTTGATTAATATTGATCTACGGTTCCCTCGAACCATTTAGGATCATTTCTCCTTTGGTACATGATGATGGGTTCTATGACCCATTTATATCCATTGTTACCAAATTCTTGACTATTTATGGATCCTCTGAACCATTTATAGTTACACCTCAGGATTTCATATATCATGACTTTTCAAACCATTTAATTTGTTTTAATGCCATGTAATCCTACAATATATAAATTTCACAATTGTGGCTTCTTAGAGCCGTTTACCCTATTTGACCCATTAGCATGGGTTTCAACTAATTATCTGAATCATTAGGCAACACTTCACATTTTAGTATGGTTCCTACGAACCATTTATTTATTTCAACCCGTTTTCCCCTAATGATCTATGGTTCCTACGAACCATTTATGATTAGTTAACTCATGGCACATGGTAAGGGTTTTCTTGAACCAATTTCCTCCCTTGTGCCATACTTTGACTATTTTATGGTTCCAATGAACCCTTTATAGTCAACCTTCCTTATGTAATTTTAACATGATTCCTTCCGAACCATTTGACTCATTTATAACACAATTTAACTATGCTATGGTTTCTATGAACCATTTAGCTAACGTTTATCGTTCATTTAACATGTATTTAGAATATTTTGAGGATACTTACTTGCATGGCAATCCTCTGTGTGTCTTCAGGAACGGTCGCTTCCAGCGTCCTTCCTACTTTCACACTCATCTATGCTTGTGGGTTTCACCCATGAAGTTGGGTCGATCACCCACCTAATAGCTTCAATTCCCTATTAGTTATACAAAACTTACACGGGAACCAACATGATTCAACAACATAAGTTTTACTGCGTTTAACAAGGTTACTTCTCACCTTTTGTTAAACGTCTAGTCATTTCATAGGGTTACGGGTTTTCTAGCATATGCAATAACCCGTTTCTCCCTATTCTTATTTTCCATTTCATATTTTTTTTACCAATTCTAGACTTGGGTTTATCCCGAGTCACTTTAAAATCATTCGCATTATATAAATTCGACATCTTTTAGCTATTTATGACATCGCATAATAAACATGATTCAACCATCTCAACGGTTTTTGTCGATTAAAACATATGACCACTTCGACTCATTAGGTCCATGGTTATTCGTTAATCTTTCTTTTATGATATTTTAATATAAGATTCAACCTTTGTACATCCGTAGATGTCCCAATTGTAACCTTGTTTCAAAATTTTTGGCTTTACGACCCCCTCTTGGGTTGTTCTTCACCAATGACCACATTCATTATGTTGGTTTCACGGCTCCTACAGAGTCGTTCTTCACCAATTTCCATTTCATTATATTGGCTTCACGGCTCCTACAGAGTCGTTCTTCACCAATTTCCATTTTATTTATATTTCAATTTCAAATTCAAATTATGACCTCATGGGTCCAGATTCTTATTTCGACCCAATATATACACATGTATATGCATTACTATTTATCAAAATGTAATCCAGGTTGGGTAGTCCCACCTGGTTGTACCTTAGCACATGCCCATTATGCATTCGAGTCCTAGCCCAATGCATTTTCGAGTCGTATGTGTCATCATCCATCCACTTGCTTGGGTACAATTTTCCTGCAAAATCAACATGTCACATTTGACCATTCTTAGGGTTTTCCTTACCTATAGCAAGGTTACCCATAAGAACATAACTATTCGCATGCTTCAAGATACAACATTGCCGAATTATTTATCACAATGCTATTTTGTTACATATTTCCATTCAAGATACCACATTGCACAATTACTTGCCACAATGTTATCTTGTTACCTTTATAATTTTTCATTTCATTTATGATCAATGGTTCCGATGAACCATTTATAATAATAAACCGCAGGATACATGGTGGTGGCTCCCTAGAACCTTTTTCACCCATTGTTTCATGCTTGACCATTATATGGTTCTTACAAAGCAAAACATGATCCTAACATAGTAGGATTCAGGAATTACCTATCAATTTCAGATTTCCTTGCCTATGGCAAGGTTTTCTAGTTTTATTGGTCATGGCCAAAAAAAATTTCCACAGGTTTATACGAAGTTTCTCGCCTAAGCTTTACCCCGTTTCTACCTGCCTCATTGATATTTGGGCCCTCAAATCCTCCTTTCTTTGTTTCCCTGTAAGATCACCGCCATCATGGCCCGTTATTGATCTACAGAATTGAAATTTTCATTAGCTCAACAGCTTCTATTTACCTTACCGCAGCAAGGTTTTATTTCTCATATTGGTCATAGCCAATACTCCCCCAGGTTTATACGAGGTTCTTAGCCGCAACATTACCCCGCTTCTACCTGGGACACTTCCCACACATATATCATATTGGTCATAGCCAATATTCCCCCAGGTTTATACGAGGTTCTTATCCGCAACTGTTGGGTTATATAACAAATTATCACACGAGTACGCAGCGGAAAGAAACCTATGAATAATCTAACTAACCGGATATTGAATGTGTACCTTTTTAGCTCGGCAAGAGAAGAATCCTCAGGATTTGAAGTAAATCCCTCTACGATCGCACACACGACACACCGATGCTATGTGCTAGCACTTGATCACGAACTCCTCTTGATGAAGTAGCTTGGTCGAACCACACAAGAAATCGAAACCCCTAGGGTTTTTCTTGTTGCCGAAAATTAGAGAGAAAGGAGAGAGGTTTTAGGGTTTGCACCTTTATCAGATAAATGCAGTAACTAAACCTTAAACCTAGAGGGTCTATTTCATAGGTTTAAAATACTTGATAAACAAGCAAAGGGATAGGCATAAGAGCCCTAGATCGAAATCGGCCTAGAGGCCTTATCCTCATCCTCCTCCCAATTATAATCCAATTATAACTCTCTCTAATTACAACTAACACCCCTGTTAACAATTAACTGTCAGTTTTTAACGAAACCTCGTTAAATGTTCGCGATAAACATTAATTAACCATTAATTAATATTAATACATTTGGTGTCGAGACGTGTGACGCCGTAGGCTTAAATAATTTCCGGACATACGCTTACTATTACATGATCATATCCCTACAGCTCCCACTTGAGCTTGCAATAGTAAAGGTAATAACATTGGTTAGCGTCTAGCAACACGCCAATGCTCCCAGAAATATTTAAGTACAGTTTCTCAAAGTGTATTTAAATGGTACAGTCATTTACTATCCCTTTGTTACCGATACCGTGTTAAATATGGATATGGATCAAAGGCATTCCATACTTTAACGATTCTGTTTCTCATTCTCACAACTAACTTAAGATTACCAAATTGCAAATCGAGACATCTCTAGATTTCATTTGGGCACGGCCATGCAAACATCTTAATTAGTCCAATGAGGGGCCCAGTGGTATCTTCTTCAGCACAAAGCTGAAGGAACAAATCCTCTTGACTACACGTGTCAAGTCACATACTTCACTACACTTACTGAAAATAGCCCTTTTGTACTACCTTATTCAGGATAGTTAGACCTATATCAAGTAGGTGCAATACATACATGCATGACCTGCTTGTATCTCAATTCTAAGGATAAATAAAGCAACCATTTACGAATTTAACTTAATGATGCCGATCCATAAAGTGACAATCCGTTAGTGGGTCAGTCCAGTATGCATCCAATGAATACCATGTGAGTTTGGTGGGACCATCCTAACCAATCACTCAGATTTTGTCTTAGTTTAACTATATTCCCATATAGTTAATCGACAATGGACAATTTAGAATACTTGACAAGTACTCAAGGATTAAACATGCAAATACAGGACACAATTTACTATTAAATGAAATCAAACATATCAAGTACTTTATTTCATTATATAAATAGAAATTGTTTAACATCCCTTATCCAAATACCGAACATCAGACATACATGATTTAACTAGCTAATCTAAGTCCCATGCCCTCGGCATGCCTTTCAAGCTTCGGCCTCGACAAAGCTTTCGTGAAAGGATCAGCTAAGTTAATATTTGTGTGAACTTTGAGTAATTTGATTTCACCTAGTTCGATTTGCTCACGAACATAGTGATATCTCCTGGCATAGTGTCTGGCGCCCTTCTGAACTCCGGGTTCTTTGGCGATGATTAATGCACCCGAGTTATCTCAGTACATGTCGATAGGCAAGTTACTTGTGGGGACAATGTCAAGCCCACCAATAAACTTCCTTATCCAGACAGCCTCCATTGCAGCCTCTGACGCAGCAATGTACTCAGACTCTGTTGCAGACATAGCAATTGTGGTTTGCTTCTTGCTCTTCCAATCCACAGAGCCTCCATTTAAAACGAAGACGTACCCAGACTGAGACTTCGTGTCATCTCTATCAGTCTGAAATCCAGCATCACAGTATCCGGTCACTTTAAGCTCTTGATCTGGATTTCCCCCATACACCAAAAACAAATCTCTAGTAGCCCGCAGGTACTTGAGAATGGTCTTAACAGCAGTCCAGTGACTTTCACCTGGATTCTGTTGAAATCGGCTAACGATATTCTGTGCAAACGCTATATCAGGTCTAGTGCATCTCACCGCATACATTATAGAGCCTACAGCCGAAGCATAAGGAACTCTTTGCATACGCTTCACCTCATCAGGTGTAGAAGCACCTTGTTTGACCGACAGACCAAGTCCTTCCTACATAGGTACATTACCACGCTTGGAATTCTCCATCTTGAATCGCTTCAAGATCTTATCAATATAAGCACTTTGACTTAGTCCAATCAACCGCTTAGTTCTATCCCTATAGATCTTGATTCCAAGAATGAATGCTGCTTCTCCCAAGTCTTTCATGGCAAAACACTTTCCAAGATGGGATTTTACATCTTGCAACATTGGAATGTGTTTTCCTATAATCAATATGTCATCTACATACAAGACAAGGAAAGTAACATTACTCCCACTAGCTTTACGATATACACATGGCTCATCGGGATTCTGAACGAAACCAAACCTTTTGATTTCTTCATCAAACCGTTTATTCCAACTCCTTGATGCTTGCTTTAGTCCATAAATGGACCTTTGAAGCTTGCATACTCGGTTGGGATGTTGTGGATCAATGAACCCTTCAGGTTGATCCATATAGACTTCTTCATCCAAGTAACCATTTAAGAAAGCAGTCTTAACATCCATTTGCCATATCTCAAAGTCATAGTACGCTGCTATGGCTAAGAGAATCCTAATAGCTCTAATATCAGCAACTGGTGAAAAGGACTCTTCATAATCAACGCCAAAACGTTGAGTATACCCTTTCGCCACGAGACGAGCTTTATAGGTGTGTACATTTCTATCCATGTCGGTCTTCTTCTTGAAGAGCCATTTACTCCCAACGGTTCTCGCGTTAGGAGGAAGATCAACCAGGGTCCAAACGTGGTTATCTTGCATGGATTTCATTTCCACATTCGCAGCTTCAAGCCATTTGTCAGATTCTGGATCTGATAATGCAGCTTTGAAATTCGGAGGCTCATCGA
>JBCNJP010000001.1:3030328-3048328 GCA_039602395.1 Deinandra increscens subsp. villosa
AGAATGGGACATTCTTTATTGTTGAAGAGGACTGGATACTCCCGATCACATATTTGTGAAACACTTAACAAGCTGTTCTTTAACTGCTCGACATAATTGACATCGTGGAAGCTGAGACAACCATTGCGTACTGTGCCTTTCTGACTGATATATCCTCCAACTCCTCCGGCGAACGACACATATCCTCCATCAAATTTCTCCAAATCTTGCAGTAGAGATATGTCGCCTGTCATATGCCTGGAACAACCACTGTCTACATACCATGGTTGCTGACAGTCGTCCTTGGCTGTTCCTGCATTCAAAGGAGATTATTTAGATTTTGGTACCCAGGCCTTAATTGGTCTGGGTGATGTTGGTGTGTCCTTATGTCGACTGAGAATGTCTTTCTTGTTGACATCTCTGGGTTGATTTTCCTTGCCAAGCCACTGTTGTTTATTCTTGCTTGTTTTTGAACTTTTGACCTCTTGAAAAGACATGGAGTGTTTTTTATACACTCCAGTAGGCCTGAAAGACAAATTCACAACTTTTGGGATATTCCACCTATCATCATCCCACCAATTGGTTGATTTTGTGAGTCCTACTGGTTTTGGGTGGAAAGGTGTTTTTGAAAAAGATTTGAAAATAGATTTTAAAACAGGTTTTGGATGAACTGGTGATTTTGAAAAAGTATCCTGCTTTGGGCGAGAGACAGATTTTGAAGGTTCAACAACTTTCGGAGCCCAAGCAGGCTTTGTCAATGTCTTTGAATGCTTTGGAGATTTCTTAGCATTTTGACTCACTTTACTTTTCACAGATTTTGGTTCCTGTTTAGGTGACTTGGACTTTCGAATCCCTTTGTGCACCTTGGAGTGTTGTGTTATGGCCTGCTACACCTTTCGATTTGAAGGTGCAGCCTTTGCTGTTGGTCTAGCATGCACCTTTGTTTGTGGAGGTTGTGATGTCAACTTTTGTACCTTGGAATCTGAAGGCCCAGATTTTGGTTTTGGGCCTACATGTGTTTGACCCAATGGGACAGTCTTTTGCTGGACCTTCTTAGGATAATAAGGTTCATAAGGGCGGTGCAGGCAGTTTCTTGCCACGTGTCCTGGTCTGCCACACACATGGCAAGACTGTTCTTTGGATACACGGGAGCCTGTTGTTGGTTACGCCCAGTGGATATCCAAGTTGGCTTTGAAGAGTTTTTATGGATCCAAAGGGCCTTACCATGGGGCTTTGTGGTCAAAATATACTCCCGTTGTATCGGCTTGAATTGGTCATATGCAGAGTTAACTTCTGGGTACGGGACAAAGTCATGGGGTCTGGTGTCCCATACTTTCTGCACGTTTTGGACAGGATGATTAATCTTATCCTCATAAATTTTCACATCTCATGTGGACTTAGGACCATCAACCTGTGGTCCCTTATCCCTTCTTAAAATTTTAACAGTTCTTAAGGGGTTCACAGGTTTATCATCACATTTACCAAAAGTAAACACACCACATTCAGAAGGTTTATCACACAAATCAGAAGCTGAAGTTTTTGACTCAGACTTAACAGAAGTTTCAGGTTTCTCAAAATCACAATTTTTAAAACAAGAATCATAATCAGACTTCATGGGACTTTTAGGGGACTCCTTGCAATTCACTACCCCTGCTTCTTTATTACCTTTATCTGCACAAGAAGTAAAAGTGTTAGTAATGTTAGAAACAGGAGCAGGAATTTTGATGGGACAAGTGGTAAGTTTCTTTTCTATTTCAGCCTTAGCTTCTAAGGAGGTCTTTAGACACTCATAGTCTGGGATCATTTCATGCATCAAAGGCATCGGTACTGTATGAGTGGATTTTTCATCTTTTACCTCAGTACCGAGACCCAAACCAGAGTTGGCTTTTAGATGTCGCATTCGAGCATCTGTGTTATAGAAAAGAGAACTAGCCTTCATCATTTCTGACATAATTTTATCATTTCGTTCAACTTTGGTTTGTGATGTTTCTAATTTGGCTTTAAGTTGTTCAACTTCAGATTTTAATGTGTCAATTTCTTCATTAGCAATTCTAAGATATGTAGTTTTATCACTCAATTGCCTTTGGAGATTCTTAATATCGACTTTGGCAGCTTCTAGTTTTTCACTTAATATTTTACTCCTACCTTTGTACTATCGCAGGTCTCTATCAGATAGTTCACGATTTAATGTTTCATTAAAGAACTTACGTTTCTAGTCTTGAGATTCATTAAATGTAATTTGGCATTTAGGGTTAGAACATACCTCATTGCTGCTGGCCTGGGACCCTGGAGTTATGTCTGCCATGAATGCATGATGAAAGACTTTAGCAACTTCTTTCTGAGTTTCTTCTTCAGCCAAAAGGGCTACATGATCAAGTGTCATACTCAAGTTTTCCACCTGAGATGTCCAGTCGTATCCTGGTGTATATTGAACAACCAGTGCCCCGTCATTCTTCCATGTCTCCTTCTTCACACTTTGGTTTGGTGCATTCCCTCGCATAATGCCCATACTCATTGCAATTATAGCACCTCAGGTTTGCTTTGTTAAAACTGAGCTTTATCCCTTTGCCGCCATTCCATTCATTCTTGCCTGTCTTTGCCATGAATTGCCTTGCTCTCAAGGCTGACATTCCCATCTGGTAAGAAATATCCATATGCTCCAGGTCTTCTGGGTTGACTTGATTCACATCATTTGGAGTTAAATCAATGGGTAGAAGTGAACTTGCAACCAGTGCCTGGTAGCAACTCATAATTCCTACTCCAAGAGCAAAACTGGGATCTTTGGTTAGAGCATTAACATCTAAAGAGACAAGATTTGATGTCCCAGATGTACTCGACCTAGTGGCTCGAGCAATAAATCCCATTGGATTAGACTGTGGGTTGTTAGGAGCAACAGCTGGCTGTGAGATGAACGCTTGATTAACTTGATTTATTAATGCTCCATTACCCAGCTTTCTGGCCCTCTTCTGCTTCTTCTCTTCATATGCTCTAATGGTGGACATAAGCTCGCTTAGCGGTGAAGTAGACATTTGCACTGTCTTTTCTATCAACTCAATAGTGCTGTCCCAATTTGGCGGAAGAGAATTTACCAGCTTTCTGTTGACCTCGACCTGTGTGTATGTGACTCCAGCATCTTTCATTCCTGTGAATATTTTGATGAACCGTTGAAGCTGAGTCTCAATATTTTCACCAGGGATGTAATTGAATTCATTAAACTGCTCTCTTAGATTTTCTTTTCGAGATTCCTTCATATCATCATTTCCTTCATATGCGGCCACAAGAGCATCCCAAAGGGTCTTAGCAGAGGTGTACTCCTTGAAAGCTTTAGCTACTTCAGGAGATAAGGCCATGGTTAGAGCAGCCAGTGCCTTTCTATCACGTTCCACCTTTTCCCAATCTTCATCAAGCCATTCAGATTTTCCTTAAGGTTTGGGTGGCTGACCTTGTTCTCCAGCTGTCGATGGGACAAAGTCTCCCACCTCAACTGATCGCATGATCTTGGGATCATGGTAGTTAATATAGTTCACGAATCGGTACTTCCAACTCATGAAGTCCTTGCCAGACGTCAGACGAGGTGGTCTGGCACTGGTTCCGATTTTAGCATCCATTTCAAGAGTTGCACTTGACAAGCTGGACATATCAAAGGCCATTGCTAACACAGAGAGGCAAGAAACACGGGTTTTCGATCAAGAAAGGATGGGTCGAAAAGGGGTTTTCGGTTTAACAAGGCTGATCGAAAAGTACTTTTCGATCGGAAAGGAAAGTGGTCGAAAAGTGTAGGTTACGATTGAAAAGTTGGATCTGGATAGAAAAGTCTCGGAGGGGACTTTTCGATTGAGGAGAGCAGTGGATCGAAAAGTCATAGGGGACTTTCCGATTGAGATGGTGGATCGAGAAGTCACAAAGGGGACTTCTCGATTGATGAATGATTGATCGAAAAGTCGCTGAAGAGGACTTTCCGATCGAAAAACCCGATCGAGAAGTCACAAAGAGGGACTTCTCGATTAAAAGCAGCTGATCGAAAAGTCTCAAAATGGGACTTTTCGACTGAAAAGCGACAGGAAAGGGTTTTCGACCAGCACTACGTCAAAAAGTGGCTTTGGCCACGGTTTTTTTGATAATGCATAGCCACTGTTTTGAAAAAAGCGTGGCCAAAGGTAAGAAATTCTCGTTTTAGCCACACATATTTTGTACCCGTGGCCAAATATATAGCCTTTGGACCCTTTTAGCCACCTATTTTTTTGTTTATGTGACAACAACAATCAGTTGCAGTGGCTTTAGCCACTGTTTTACAAAAACATGTGGCACTTATTTGTCACACTTAAAAAAGAGTGGCGAAATGCACCAAACGGCGACAGAATTTTTATGATTCTTTATTCGTGTGACCAAAAAGGAATGTATGGCCACGCTTAAATAATGTTGTGTGACGAAAGAGTAGATTTTATTACTTAGTAAATTAAAAGAAAACAAAACTATTAAGTATATATTATGTGTGGCTAAATGTGAGCAATGGCCACGCTTTTTACTTAGTTATGTGGCTAAAAGCTAGTACATATGGCCACTGTTATTAGGTTGTGTGACTAAATATTAGATGACTAATGGTCACGGTAGGTTGTGAGTGACAAAAATCTATTACCTATGGCCACATATATTAACCGTGACTAAATGGTAGGTTGTGAGTGACAAAAATCTATTTTATGGTCACGGTAATATTAAATGCGTGGCGAAAAAGAGAAGATTTGTGTTTATATGTTTATCATTTTTTATTATCTTGTGATATGGCCACTCATATTAAACATTGGTTGCGTGACAAATTATAACAAATGGTCACGATATATTAATTTTAGGTGGCTAAAAGAAGACAAACAGTCGACGGCGCTTGTAATCATGATTATTTCATTTACTTTATCGGTCTAATCTCCATCTACCACGCCCCTCGATTATCGATATATACTTATCTCTGTATTAGTTTTCATCATCATCTCCACCATGCCCCTTTTCTCCCAGTCTCTCTCTCTCTATTTTTCGTCCATCATCGCCGGAAAAAAATGTGGAATTGGTGTCATCCGTATGTGGAAAACGGTAAGTTATCATCTTCACCACTGAAGTTCGATTGAAATTTTCATCTCAAATTTGGTAATTTTTTCTTATGCAGGGAAAGATTGTACTCTGTATCTCCTGGGAGCAGATTTTAAGTTATTGTGGAAACCATGGAGACGAGGAGTCTCTAATGGTTCATACAAATGCTTTACTGAGAGCAGATATTAAGTTATTATATAACTAGTTTTTTATCCCCGTGTGTTACACGAGTGACTTTTTAAAAAAAACCATAAATACAATCATAATCTACGACAATTATGTATTTTTATATCTTTAGTAATTAGATAATTGGTTATTAAATAATTCAGAATACAATAAATAAAAAATTAGAAATACAAATCACTTCCATAATTAGGTGAATTGGCGGGAAAAATTGTTGAGGATGAATGTGGTGGTGCCACATGGCAAATTGTGATGCCAAAAACTTTTCTTTTATTATATATATATAGATTTTATAACAATCAGCAGTAAGGGCCCATATGAGGTTTGCATGCCCTGTTTGTTGCAACCCTAAACTTGAACAAGGTAGTTGATCTCACTACCCTCCTTTCTTTCTTTTACTCATTCCTTGATTAAGTTATAATGTGCTTGATAAATTATGATTTATTATTGTTATTAATAATAGATCTAACTTTAGTTGCAACATTGGGTGGTACCAATCACTCAAATGGCCCGGATAACGATGTTGGATTGTGGAAGGGGAACGATGTAGGAGATGTAGCAAAAGAGATGCTTCTTCACCATTTTCAGTTCCCTCAGCCCCAGACAATCTGGAAACGAAAATGGCGGACGAAGGCGGTAGGAAATCAGGTACCGTGAAGTGGTTCAACGACACCAAGGGTTTCGGCTTCATAACTCCTGGGAGCAGATTTTAAGTTATTATATAATTTTGTAAAGTCAGCGGCAAGGGCCGGCACATGTTGTGGTTTGCAGCACCTGTATTGTCCAGGTGCTTCTCTCGCTACTGGCCCCATGAACCTGATTTCTTCCAGCCACTTCTTCACCATTTTCAGTTGATCAGAAGCGAGTGCATGTGAGAAAGCAGCAAGTAGCCGTTATATGATGATTCTCAGACAATCTCTCTAGAGCACCATGTGAGAAGCAAAGAGGGATTTGTCTTCAGCCGCTTCTTTTCCCTTTAAGTTAGTAGTTTTAAAGTTGTAATTTTATAGATCAATGTATTAATGGAATCATACCCCCTTTGGATTATGTGTATGTAATTGTGAGAAAGCAAAGAGGGATTTGTCTTCAGCCGCTTCTTTTCCCTTTTATGTAATGAATTGATTTTTAATTTAATATAATGTATTTTCATCCGTTTCTGTTCATCTTCTCTCAATCCGGATGAAATCTTCTCCCTAAGGTTATAGTCTTCTACATATATATATATTAGGTTATGTGACTAAATATTAGTGTATAGAGAATTGTATTCACCAGAATGATTTTAATCACTAGATAATGGGTTTAAATACATTGGAATATCCAATAGACTACGAACAGAAATAACAACTATAGTATATATAGTTCATCCTGAAGAACTCTAGTTCATCCGGTTCATCCTGAAGAACTGTAGTTCATCCTGTTCTATTACTGAATAATTACTCTTGATCCTGAAGAACTCTAGTTCATCCGGTTCTATTCTTCCTGTTCTTCCTGAGGAATTATAGTTCATATGGTTCTGTCCTTGTTAGTTCATACGGTTTTGTTCTTGTTCCAATTTATTGAAGAATTAAAATCTAGCCAGTTTATAAATCCTGTCATCCACTATTAGACAATCAAAAATTATAAATTGTAGCAAACAAGGCTTGAACCTTCATACGGTTCTGTTCTTGTTAGTTCATACGGTTTTGTTCTTGTTCCAATTTATTGAAGAATTAAAATCTAGCCAGTTTATAAATCCTGTCATCCACTATTAGACAATCAAAAATTATAAATTGTAGCAAACAAGGCTTGAACCTGGGTCAGTCAAAAGAAAGGAACTCACTACAAGATTAAGAAGAACCATTGAGACAGAAGTGTTAATTGGTTATATTTTAACCAGAACTTATTTAATTACTCCCATCACATAAGAAATAATTGATAAACAAAATTTGCGTTGCTAAAGGTAATAAATAGACACGGTAAAAACAGGATTTGCTTGGTAAAGGTAATAAATATACACGGTTATCTTGGCCTGACCTTTCCACTTCTTCCCACCATAGCTGGTAGCGTGCCATGTCTGCCTTTAAATTTCCACTTTTTCACCACCAAAATCTTCTGTACGAACGTATTTCCTGATCAACAAGAAAAAAACTTCGATCGATCAATGGCTGCCTTTGGTAAACAATGGAGGATTAGGGGTGTTAATGAACCAGCACCCTACTACGGCAAGACTCCCCGTAAGTGTATTTTCACTCAACAATGGCTGTACGTTTTTATTTTTAGGGTTTTATGTTTTTTAGTTACTTACTCTCTACTCTGCATTTGGGTTTTTTATAGGTGGTCGGAGGTTCACCCTAAAGGTCCATCACTGTGGCGATTTCCACCGGAATGCCGCCGGCCAGGATGTGTGGAAGGGAAAGGTAGATTATGTCGACTATGTCGACATTCGCACATTTGATTGTCATGATCTGGATCAAATGGTGCAATACCTAAACCACACATCGATTGGGTATTTCCTCATTTACTGGAGGATCCCACCTCTGTCCATCAAATACGGGCTTGAGTACGCTGATTTCATCACTCCTGAAGTTGTAAGGGATATGAAACTTCATCTCCAGGGACCAGAGGGGGAAAGAGAGCTGGATGTGTTTTTAATCCGGAACAGGGATTCCACCTACAGAACCTCCGAGTTGGGACCGAGATTGCCGCCTGGTCAAAAGCTGTTTCCTGATGACAGCAGCAGCAGCAGCAGCAGCTTCTTGGATGATGAAGACTATATGTCGGATGCTAGGTCTTAACTAGTTAGATAGATTTTTGTATAGGATCTGATGAAAATCTTTGTATAAATTAATCAATATATATATATATATATATATATATATATATATATATATATATATATATATGAAAGTTTTTGTAAGCTCTTCCTCAAGTTTTGTTTTGGTTAACACCATTAATTATTAGTTTGATTTTATCTCAATCATTTAAGTTGATTTTATTCTAATTTTGATTGTTGCAAGTAGATTTTACAGTCAACTGATGTGATTTTATCCAATTTAGAAGTAAAATTTATCCTGTTTATAAATCATCTCATCCAATCATATCAAAATGCCAACATATACTAACATAACATATGAATATATACTTCATGTAAGATCACAGTTATGAGTAAAACGGAGTCTGCTATGATTCATTGAAAATGTGTATGTATTTATAATATAAGAAAACTGGTTAACCATCCTGAAGAACTTTAGAACTCTAGTTTATCCGGTTCATCCTTAAGAACTCTAGTTCATCTTCTCTCAATCCTCATGAACTCTTCTTCCTGACGAATTGTAGTTCATCCGGTTTTCTCTTCTTCCAATTTACTTAAGAAGTAAAATTTATCCTGTTTATATATCATCTCATCCCACCATATCAAAATGCCAACATATACTACACTAACATAGCATTTGAATATATCCTTCATGTAAGATCACAGTTAATTATGAGTGAAATGGAGGTCTGCTATGATTCATTGAAAATGTGTATGTTATTAATTATAGATGAAAAGTGTATGAATAAAATTGTAACAACTATCATGTTAACATACAAACTGGAAAAACTTATGCAATTGTACACAAATACAGGGATCAACTCTTCTTCCAGCCAAGTTCATCCGGTTCCCATCTTGTTCTCCTCTTCAATAGCTTGTAACCGAAATTTGGCCTTGTTACATAGGAGACTTTCATGAAAGCTCCGTGTCATTATTCTGCTCTCAGTATCACCAATCCTGACAATATCTCGTATCTCATCTTCAGAAAGCCCATTTAGAGCATCCTGTAAGCTTCTAATTGTCTCACCTTCACTGGTGAAAATGTGATACATGTTTGTTTCTTTCTTATACTCCCAGTTGGTCACCCTTTTTTCTTAATAAAAACCTGATGAAGCCTGTTACTTGTCATTATTAAATGGATTCGGTCTTTGTCATCCTGGCTCCATTCTGGATCTGGAACTGTACTATGCATTGTGAATGACCCATCAGCTCTATAGACTACCAAATTTCCATCCTTATCAACTTCAAGTGTCAAAACAGGATTGTCAATGCTGCTTTGTGTGGCTTCGTCTACTTCCCCGTATAACTCATCCAAATACATCCTTATCCTCAGCATTAAGGATTCCTCTTGTGAACACGCACCCTTCATATCACCACGTGACTGTCTAACATCACCTAACTCATGGTCAGTGAGGTTGTACATAGCTTCTTCAGCTGTAAACTTTAGTACCTCACATGAACTGGTTGTGAACAGGTATACTTTCGCTTCATCATCATACCTCCAGGAGATGATTCTTCTCCTTTCAGCAGGGACATCTCTGTATTCATCCTCCTCATTGATCACTTTTCCTTTTCCCTTCCTAGCCACTGACTTCATTCTCTTGGTGGGTGGTTTTTCTGGTGACTTGGGTGGAGATGAGGGTTTTCGGGGTTTGTTTAGGTGAGGATGTGGTACAATGGGTGTGAAGTTATCTGCTCTAAACTTTGGTGGAATAGGCTTTAATTTTACAGGTTTAGGATTTTTTTCTGGTCTACTAGTTCTAGCAGCAGGGTTTCTTCTGGGTTGCTGTGAGGCTAGAGTTCTATTCAGACCAGAAAATGCACCTGGTAATGAGGGAGCAGTCGGTTGTGAGGCTGTGGTGGAGGGTTGAGATGATGAGAGATGAGGATCAGAGACAGTGTCAAACATTTCCTTGATAATGTTGATCCTTGGCGGCTTTTTTTGCTGAGTAGTTTGCACAGGAGCTTTACTCTTCTTTTCTTTGAGGTAGCTGAGACCTTCAGGATGTAAGGAGTCAAACAGAGCATGCATACCTGGTGGCCTTTTCACACCAGTAACTCTTTCCTTTTCAATTTGACTCTTCCTGATAGCATCATAGTCGTTTCTCAGCCTTGGCAATTTGCAAGAGTTGATTATTTTTGGGTCCCTCGCCAAGATTTCCTTGAAGTACCATTTATGAATCAGCAAGTCATCCTCCTCAGATAGAGTTTGATATCTAGTACCTTGCTTCTCTTGTTGATCCTGTTCTAAAGAGCTATCAACAAATCTCTTTACATTCATCTCATTGGCTTGATCAGCTCTGATGACTAGGATCATGTACATCCATCTGATCAAGTCATCACCGTTCATTTCATCAACCCATGCATCAGTAAAGCATTCCTTGCTTCTGAGCATCACACTGAACTGACATAGGAAAATTTTGTTATCTTCATTTCTCTTCATCCGAATCATCCTATACTCATTACATAAGAGCTTTCTGTACATCTCAACTCTGTCTGAAAGACCTTTCTCTTCGGCTTTGGCAATTCTTTCTTCTATGTACAGATCAGATCTTCTCCTTGCTGCATTGATGAAGAACATTAGGTCTGCATTGTTGATGACATACTCATAAATACCTTCTTATATGAGTAGTCGTTTTTTCTTCAAACTCTGCAATTTCCTTTTGTTCTTGGAACTTCTTTCGTATCTTAGCATTCTCCTTTTCATACTGATCCAACAGAGCCTTTGTAACAGGGTCCATGTCTTCTCTCTGACCTCCTGTGCTCAGATTATCATCATCCTCCATGTCAGTGAAACCAGAGATACTTCTCTCATCAAGAGAATCATCATCAGCAGGTTTTGGAGACTCATGAAGTAAAGTTGCAGCATTGGGACTGGCTTCCGAGATAACTTGCTCAGGAATTTCCTCAGCAGTGATTGGCTTTAAAACAGGAATGATGGGCAGAGATGGAGCACTAGGCTTTAAAAGAGGAATGGTGGGCAGAGATGGAGCACTCCTAAACCAAGTGCAGTTAAGAGTATTCCTAATCATCATTTTTCTCATGAAAGATAGAGCTTCAGGAGCTATATCCACATTTGTGGTCTGCAGATCACTCACCACGTTTGTGATAGTCTGATTATCAGCAGTCACTTGCACCTGATGAAGTTGTTCAACCGGATCAACTAGTTCAACCTGATCAACATGGCCTTCTTCCTCTGGATGAAGTTGTTCAACCGGATCAACTAGTTCAACCTGATCAACATGGCCTTCTTCCTCCGGATGAAGTTGTTCAACCGGATCAACTAGTTCAACCTGATCAACATGGCCTTCTTCCTCCGGATGAATTTGTTCAACCGGATCAACTAGTTCAACCTGATCAACATGGCCTTCTTCCTCCGGATGAAGTTGTTCAACCGGATCAACTTGTTCAACTTCATCAACATCTGGGGAAGACACCCTGTGCAAGATCCTATTTTGAATTAAATCTAGTTTTGCATGTGAATTTCATTTAACTTATGCATGGTTGACAACCTTACCTATCAGTGGCTTTCACAGATTGTCCTGCCTTCAACCGTTCAATTTCTTCTCCTCGAGCTCTCACAATTGCACGGAGAGCTGCCAATTCATTTTCAAGTTTTGTACATCGAACCGTCAATTCATGCTCAGCACCCATGGTTTCTTGGCACCTGGGATTCCTATTGTCAATCAAAGGTTCCTGAATAGGTTCCCTGACAGAAACAGTTGCCGTGGATTGGGTCTTAATGATGTTGGCACTGTCCTCAGGGTCCAGTGGGACTTCATGAGTAGTGTCAGCCCTTTCCACCTGACTTGCTTCATCACTACTGCAAGTCACCTTATCACCAGAATGTCGGTTGGGTGATTGAACCAAGTCCAGCAGTATATTCCCTGCAATAAGGGTTGGGGAATCTACTTCACGTGGCCTAGGTGATATACCACCCTCATTCTGAGGTAGTCCTGTGGAGGGTCTATGTAAAGGAGACCTAGTCCTCTTCCTTCTGGGTGATTGTGGAGTCCGTGTGGTATTTTTGGGTGTGGTTTTTGATGTGGACATCCTCTTCCTTTTGGTGGGAATGGTGGGAATTTGTATATCAGTGGAAGAGGATGGTCGGTCTGGTGTGGGCTCAACACTTGTTGGTGTAACAATGTTGTCACCAGGAGCAGTTTGCTCAGGAGCAGTCCTGGCCTTAGGAATAGGGTGTGATGTGTCTTTACCAAGGAAAAACAGTTTTGTTCACTTGCATGTTAGAAAATGTTTTACTTGTAAAAGATTTTAGTTCAAGATGTTGATCATAGATTTGTAGATATGGAAATTCACAATTGAGAATGTGTTGGATGAATCTGGGGTACATGTAAAAGATCCTGTTAGGTTTTAGATTTTCCATCATTCCATCAAATATCATTTTTGAAAAGTTAAAGTTGAGCCCATTTACCAATCCATGAAAAGCGGATGATTGAGGGGCAGCAAGTTCATCCCACGCAGTTTTCTTGTGAGACAGGCAGTGGAGAATGGTATGAGCAAGATATCGCCAAACATAGGGTAGTTGTCCCTTTTTGATGGTCCCACAAGTTAAGTCACCCCCATACCCAATTGCTTCGTACGTCTTCAAGTACAATTCAGACTTGTAATCAGGATCACCTCCTGCATCATTGAATTTCATGTGCTTCCGGATCATTTCTTCAGTCAAACTAATCTCATTCCCATTGACTCTAGAGTCAATTTTACCAACCCCGTTGCTATCAACAGATTTTTTGGCTGAGTCCCAAAATTCAGCAATTCTCTGCTTGCATATTACAGGATTCACAGTTAAAGCAAAATGAGTGTTGGATTTCTCGAGGAAATCATTCATTTCATCAAATAGCTTTGACTTATCAGACTTCTCGAAGTACGCTACAACATTGTGTTCGGCGAAGAACAGTTGAGTAGCCTTTGATGCAGCCTTTCGATTCAATTTGGGTGCCATTTGGTAGAAATTAGAGAGTAAGGTTTAGGTTTAAATCGCCAATTAGAAACCTCGACAGAAAATAGAGGGTAACTGTTTTTCGAAAATGCAGTTTTACACTAACGGCAGTTCTTCTGGATCACAATGAACCCTAAGAGTTGAAACAGGGGAAGTTATTGGAGTTTGCCCATTTAGTTGAAGTTATTTAAGTTTAGAAATTTTAAAAGATTTGAAGTTTCATTACATTAATTGAATCCACATCAATTAGGTTTAGAAAAATATTATTAATTTATTTTAATTGAATCCACATCAATTAGGGTCGATTAAGACCGATGAGGACAAATGAAGATAAAGTAGGACCAATTAGGACCAACGAAGCCACGAGGCCCAATTAGGGTAAATTGGGGTCAATTTGGGTCAATGAGGATCAATTAGGGTCACTGATGAAGACCAGTTATAACTAATTAACGAGGGTCGATTTTGCTCAATGTCGACGCCTTATGAGGACCAAATATGACCAATTAGGGTCTATTAGGCCGATTGAGGGCCAAATTACACTCAATGAGGACCAGTAGACTGAATTAAGGTCAACCATGGTCATTTATGACAAATGCGTACCAATGAGGGCCAGTGAACACTCAGTTAGGATGAATTAGGGCCAATGAAGGTCAATTATAGTCTATTCGGCTCGGTTAGGTTCAATGAAGATCACTTACGGTCAATTAGGCTCATTTAGGACCAATTATAATCAATTGGGGTCAATTGGGCCTAATTGACTCAAATTTGTTGTACTACAAAGTAAATGGTAAACGATAAGTCTAGTAGGTCCTTATTGAGGTTAACTGACACTAATTGGTCCTTATTGGTCCATTTTGTGCAAATTGCTCCTCATTAACCCGAATTGAGCCATATTGGTACTTATTCTGTGTAATTGGCCCTCATCAGTCCTAACTGGCCCTAATAAGTCATAATTCATCCTTATTGGTCCTAATCGAGCATATTCGACCATCATTGGTCCTAATTGGTCCTCATTGACCCTAATTGAACCTAATTGGTCTTAATCGACCATCACTAACCCTGATTTACCCTTATTGGTGTCATTGGTCCTCATTTTAACTAATTGGCCCTAATTAGTCCTAATTGGTCATACTTGATTATCAATCCTCATTAGCCACTTCCTTCATGCTCCGTCCTTATCGGTCCTATGAGCATAATCGACCTTCTCATTGAACTGGTCCTAATTTGTATTCATTGACCATATTAATTGACCATAATTAACTGGTCTTCACTAAAGTATCTTAAATGACGCTAATTGTCAGTATTTAGTCCTCATTGAGTCTAGTTGGTCCTAATTGCTCCTAATTGCTCCTCACCATCCTAATTGGACGTCGTTTAATATTTTTGGAAACAAAATTATTATACATGAGAAATTCACAACATGGCGGTCTTTTGGTATTTTTGTTCTGAATTGCATAGTAATTTATCATTTTCATTTTTGAGTTGTGTTTTAGTAATGTATCCGTTTTTTGTAGTTGCATTATCACGGCCACAAGGCACGTGTTATTAAAATCTTGTTTATTATATCTAAAAGAAAATAATAAAGTTAATATTTATTAAAACATAATTTTGTTAATTAGGCCTTTTAACTCCGATCGTCATCCAGATCTGTTTATATCCACTGAAGACATGAAATTCATAACTGTGATTCTTTAAGCAGATCTGGATGACGATCGGAGTTAAAAGGCCTAATTAACAAAATTATGTTTTAATAAATATTAACTTTATTATTTTCTTTTAGATATAATAAACAAGATTTTACTAACACGTGCTTTGTGGCCGGGATAACGCAACTACAAAAAACGGTGACATTACTAAAACACAACTCAAAAATGAAAATGATAAATTACTATGCAATTCAGAACAAAAATACGAAAAGACCGCCATGTTGCGAATTTCTCATGTATAATAATTTTGTTTCCAAAAATATTAAACGACGCCCAATTAGGATGGTGAGGAACAATTAGGAGCAATTAGGACCAACTAGACTCAATGAGGACTAAATACTGACTATTAGCATAATTTAGGATACTTTAGTGAAGACCAGTTATGGTCAATTAATATGGTCAATGAATACAGATTAGGACCAATTCAATGATAAGGCCGATTATGCTCATAGGACCGATAAGGACGGAGCATGAAGGAAGTGACTAATGAGGAACGATGATCAAGTATGACCAATAGGACTAATTGGGGCCAATTAGATTGAATGAGGACCAATGATACCAATAAGGGTAAATCAGGGTTAGTGATGGTCGATTGATGTGTTCGGAATGACTCTAAAAATACTAATTAATCCTAGACCTAAACTAGACCTAGACACACCTAATTTTACCGAAAATACCTAAACTAGACCGAATCCTAAGGCAAGTGTACCTGTCGGATTGTAGCTAAGCTAAGGTAAGACCGGGAATATCGAACCCTAGAGACTCTCTATAGACAAAATTAACCTAGGACCTAAGAATGGAAATTTGAGTGATGTGATTTTAATGTGAAAAGAGAAATTAACTTAGCTAAAATTAACTACTTAAACTACCAACCGACACTAGCTAACAACTGACGACTGAGAAACTTAGGAGGAAATCAAGAACGAGAAATGTACCACCTAGACCTAGAATCCTATTTAATATTAACGACCTCACCTGACTATGACAATTCTGATGGTCGCTAGTTCACCTTTTAAGTTCTTCCTAGCAATTGTTTCTAATGCTCGAACAGGAGTTCACCTTTAAAGTTTTTCCTACCTCAACTAAACCTAATCACCCTCAAAACAATCTTAGGCACCTTAAGCTTAGTAGGAGCTACCACTGATTTCAATAACTAACACGGACTAGCAAATTGACCAAATTCCTAGGACACTTCCTTTTGAGACAATGCTATCCTAGTTCATTAACCAACCCAACTAACCGACAACTATCATCCTTTTAAGCTTATTTAGAAGACCGCACACCAAACTCAAAGTAAGAATTGATATTCAATCCTATGGTCAATTAATATAACTATCCACATTAATTTGCAAACACACAGTCACACAAATCAATTACCCAACCCAAACCGGACGACCTCCGCAGATCAAGCAAGTATTGTCTATCAATTAAAACTCTAAATAAGGCACACATATGCATCAATTAATAGAAATTAGTGGAATTTAAAAGAAACAATCATCAATCAAATTGTCATTAGTCAAACGAAATCACAAATACTAAAAAGTCATCGTAACGATCTAGGTGGTGGTATTAATTTAGCTAACCACCATAGTCAAAGCAAAATCAAAAACAAAGTCTGTAACTTTAACCCTAAACATGGTTCTTGAACTAAAAAAATACAAGAAATCGAAGATAGAAACTAAACCGGATGATTAAATTGGTCCTAAATGAGCCTAATTGGTCGTAATTGACCGTAAGTGATCTTCATTGAACCTAACTGAGCCTAATAGACTATAATTGATCTTCATTGGCCCTAATTCATCCTAACTGAGTGTTCACTGGCCCTCATTGGTCCTCATTTGTCATAACTGACCATGATTCACCTTAATTCAGTCTACTGGTCCTCATTAAGCGTAATTGGCCCTCAATCGGCCTAATAGACCCTAATTGGTCATATTTGGTCCTCATAAGGCGTAATTGAGCAAAATCGACCCTCGTTAGTTATAACTGGTCTTCATCATTGATCGTAACTGATTCTTATTGACCCATATTGACCCCAATTTACCCTAATTGGGCCACGTGGCTTCGTTGGTCCTAATTTGTCCTACTTTATCTTCATTTGTCCTCATCGGTCCTAATCGACCCTAATTGATGTGGATTTAATTAAAATAAATTAATAATATTATTCTAAACCAAATTAAATTATCAAAAATTTCCCCCATCCCAATTTCAACTAAATGGGCAAACTCCAATAACTTCCCCTGTTTCAATTTTTAGGGTTCAAGGTGATACAGAAGAACTGCCGTTAGTATAAAACTGCATTTTCAAAAATAGTTCCCTCTATTTCTTTCAAGGTTTCTAATTGGCGATTTTAACCTAAAACTTAGTCTCTAATTTCTCACAAATGGCACCCATATTGAATCGAAAGGCTGCATTAAAGCCTACTCAACTATTCTTCACTAAACACAATGTTGTAGCGTACATCGAGAAGTCTGATAAGTCAAAGGTATTTGATGAAATGAACGATTTCCTCGAGAAATCCAACACTCAATTTGCTTTAACTATGAGTCCTGTAATATGCAAGCTTAGAATTGCTGAATTTTGGGACTCTGCCAAAAAATATGTTGATAGCAATGGGGTTGCTAAAATGGACTCTAGAGTCAATAGGAATGAGATTAGTTTGACTGAAGAAATGATCCAGAAGCATCTGAAATTCAATGATGCAGGAGGTGATCCTGATTACATGTCTGGATTGTACTTGAAGACATACGAAGCAATTTGGTATGGGGGTGATTTAACTTGTGGGACCATCAAAAAGGGACAACTACCCTATGTTTGGCGATATCTTGCTCATACCATTCTTAACTGCCTATCTCACAAGAAAACTGCGTGGGATGAACTTGATGCACCTCAATCATCCGCTTTTCATGGATTGGTAAATGGGCTCAACTTTAACTTTTCAAAAATGATATTTGATGGAATGCTGGAAAATCTAAAACCTAAGAGGATCTTTTACATGTACCCCAGATTCATCTAACACATTCTCAATTGTGAATTTCCAAATCTGCAAATATCTAATCAATATCTTAAACAAAAATCTTTTACAAGTTAAACATTTTCTAACATGCAAGTGAACAAAACTGTTTTTCTTGGTAAAGACACATCACACCCTATGCCTAAGGTGAGGACTGCTCCTGGTGACAACATTGTTACACAAAAAAGTGTTGAGCCCACACCAGACCGACCATCCTCTTTCACTGATATACAAATTCCCACCAAAAGGAAGAGGATGTCCACATCAAAAACCACACCCAAAAATACCA
>JBCNJP010000001.1:3048828-3085501 GCA_039602395.1 Deinandra increscens subsp. villosa
GACAAATCAACACGAGTCTGTTATATTTGCGGCCAAACCGGGCATATGGCAAAAGATTGTCCACTACCTGCTGATTCTACACAAAGATTTCACAAGAAATCTGTTTTTGGTAAATCTGCTAATACAAAGTTCTTTGATGAACAAGGCAAAGTTTTTGATGAAGTTGAGCCTGCATTCTTTCATAAACAAAAACGTTTTCTTCCAATGTTTCAACAAGCTCAAACTGTAGGTTCATCATCACAGTCACCTGTGACAACTTCATCGAAAGCTGACTTACCTAAATCATAACAATGGAAACCTAAGGTGATTTCTAAGCAAAACAAAGACACTGGTCGACCAGAAGCGATTCGCTTCGGGTCATTTTTGCACTAATTAGTTTGACCAGTGTGCAGGTACTTCTAGAAGACCTATCGACGATTGCAAAGTTGTTAATGGAGGAGTTTCTGCTTAACTTAAATTTCGTGATAAATCTTTCTATCCTGCAAATTTTCTGAATTCTAAATCTGCAAATTATCCGTGTTAATTGATCAATTTTCTTTACTTACAGATTTTTCTAAAAAGAACCCAAAAATAGAGCTTTGTTTTGTGTAAAATGAAAATCCAAAAATAGAGTTTTCATTTTAAGGGGGAGAATTGTAAGTAAGGGGGAGTAATTGAGAAAAAGCATGTTATGGGAAGAAGGTGAATATATGCCAAATATATAGTGAAGGAAGGTGAATACATGCAAAATATATAAAATTGTGAGAAATTGATCATTGGGAAATGATTGTACATTGGCTTACGTATCTAACTCATGGATAGAGTAGATGAAAGGGCCATAAGATCATTGTTTGATATGCTGGGTAGGCTCGGCAAATCAGAAAGTATGCAGATGTGATATACACTAAATACTAAAGCTTGACCATGTGGATAACATCTTGATGCATATTTCATGACACAAAAAGAAAAATAAGTGTGAAATTCAAAATGAGAAGTCACTGTGTATACATGTGTTCATTTTGCAAAGATTTAAACTTGTTTGATTTTCTTTATTTTGTCAAACGATCAGACTTTCTCTGCGTATCGAAAGATCGACCTGATCGTTGTTCGTTTGACGTTCTGCTTTATTTTCTTTGGTGTTTCGTATAACTCATCGGACTTTCTCTACGTGTACGGGAGTACCGACCTGATTGTTATTGGGTTATACAATTTCAATTTGTTTTATTTTCTTATTTTGTTAAATCCGAGGCCTTATCTGCGTATCGAAAGATCAACCTTAAGGTAGACGATTTAACGTTCTTATTTCTTTTTGCATGGAACACAATTGACGATATCATGAAAATATTATGCATTGTGAATAATCACAATAGCTGTCACACAAAAGGAATAAGAAAGAAAAACTGAAAAAATGTCTGATTATGTCTGTTAGTGTGGGATACACTGGTCAAAGCAAATCTAATTAATACCTTAACATATCCAGATGTTATGATTATGATTCTGTCTGAGTTTAAGATGGACAAATTATACTGGCAATCAACATGACTTGTGTGCTTCAACTAATTGAAATTGAAATGTAGTTCAGTGTGTTATGACAAATATGATCCCTTATAGTGATCTTTCTCATACCAGAAATAGTGTTTGATTCTGTATTGCAAGTTCATTTCATATTAAGAAAAGCCCAAAAAGATTTTCGGTGTGTTTTAGCATAAACTTTGAAAAATCAAAAAAAAATTGTTTCTGCTTTATTTTAGATCTGATCAACACGTGATACAAATTCAATTTTTCAAAATCATATTTTGGAGTCTCAAAGAGACATTTTACACCAAGATTATTTAAATGTTTGAGAAGGTTGCTATGTGCAAGATATCACGACGTCAAGTTTTCTGAAGCTGTGGATAAAAGACCAGAGATACACTAAAATGTCGTCAAGTATACAAGATCAAGCTACGATCGAGTTGAGGAGGAGTTTGTTTGAAGATTCATTTCATTGAACGAACGGAGACTAAACTTGACTTGAAGATACAAATTTGATGATGTTGAAGAGATACTGCACACGACGAGGGGGAGTTTGTTGATAACTGATATGTGTGTCGTGTGAAGTATCAAGCAATGTACAAGATCAAGTTAAATTAGGTCAGGCCGAACCTGGTCCGAACCTGGTGTTCGGACTGGCCGAACCTGGGGTTCGGACAAGGATCGGCCAGCTGGGTATAAATAGTTGTTTGGTCTTTGTAATATTCAGTTCTGAGCGTGCGAGATTACTGTTAAGTGTGTGTTTCTCTGAGTCTGTTTCTGAGTGTTTACTGATTGTAATTGTTCTTCGCTGATCAATAAATCAATCGGTTAATTACGTTTCGGTGTTCGAATAGCTAGATCGAGTAGACGATCCGATGCTCACACATTTTCACAAACAGATTCAAGGGGTGGATTATGATGAAGTGTATGCACCGGTTGCTCGATTAGAGGCAATAAGAGTCTTTTTAGCCTATGCATCCTACATGAACTTCACGGTCTACCAGTTGGACGTGAAAACAGCCTTTTTTATATGCTGATATGGATGAAGAGGTATATGTCACTCAACCTCCTGGTTCATTGATGAGGAACACCTGTATCATGTGTACAAGCTAGACAAGGCATTGTATGGCTTACACCAGGCCCCTCGGTCTTGCTACAAGACTCTGACTGATCATCTTCTAGCACATGGGTACACAAGAGGCATAGTGGATCTAACACTTTTTAGAAAGGAGGTCGAGCATGACATAATCATGGTGCAAGTATATGTTGATGACATCATCTTCGGGTCAACCAATGAAGATTTGTGCAAAGAGTTTGAGAAGGTAATGCGCACAAAATTTGAGATGAGTCAGATGGGCGAGATGGAGTTTTTCCTCGCATTACAAGTGAAGCAAAGTGACAGTGGGATACTTATCCACCAGGCCAAATATGTCACAGAAATTTTGGAGAAGTACAAAATGATGGATGCGAAGCCTGTCTCCACACCTATGGCGGCCAGACCTGCACTTACCAGGGATCCAGACGGTCAACCAGTGAGTGAGCACATGTACCGGTCTATGATTGGGTCTCTGATGTATTTAACCTAAACTCTCTCATATATCTGCTGTTAAATGCATTTTTAAATATTTGAAGGGTCGACCTCGACTAGGCCTCTGGTACCCTAAAGAGTCAGGTTTTAATCTGTTTGTTTTCTCTGACAGTGATTATGGTGGTAATGAGCTTGACAGGAAATCCACATCTGCTGGAGCTCAATTTTTAGGTGACAGGCTGGTATCCTAGCAAAGCAAGAAGCAGCACACCGTGTCCCAGTCGACAGCCGAAGCAGACTACGTGGCTTCATCTGCTTGCTGCTCATAGGTGGTATGGTTGTAGCATCAGCTGGGAGATTACGGTTTGACTTTCTTTGATACTCCCATTTTCTGTGATAACAATGCTGCATTGCAAATTACTAAAAATTATGTCCAGCACTCCAAAACCAAACACATCGATATAAAAACGCACTTCATTCGGGATTGCTAGGAACGCAGGCTCATTCATTTAGAATGGGTGGCGTCGGATGACAATGTGGCGGATATGTTCACAAAACCCCTTCCCAGTGCCAATTTTGAAATGTGTCTCAAAGGCCTCCGGATGATAGCCTTTGATGAGTGGTCTGGCAAATGTTTTCATGTTTTATTTAAAGATAAATAAATAAATAAATAAATAATTGAAAAATCCAAAAAAAATTTGAAAAACTTCAAAAATAAAAAGTAGTGTTTTTTGTAATTAAAAAAATCGAAAAGCAAGGGGAAGATATAAGATAAACATTTCCTCTAAAGTGTGTGTGCTTTTAAAATTTTTTAGGTTTTGGTTGACTAGGTAGGGAAGTGATATAAATTTCCAGGTGTTTGCTGACTGACACGTGTAAGGTGGAGGTGAAAAGCAGTGATCAATGGCCGATATGCTTGGTAGGCTCTGCTGACAATCAATCAAAAGGTATGTTTTATCACAACACTTGAAGATAACGTATGATTCTTGAAAGGGAGCACACACTTAGGTTAGTATAATTTCTATTTGACTGTGCATCGGGAATCCTAAGACACATGCCCGGTTCTGAGTTTTAATGTCATGCTCAAAAAATCCCATTCCCTCTGCTTTGCGTAAGCAATGACCTGGGAATGTTGTACCTGAGTCAGGACTCCTCTGTTCTGCGAAAGCGGAGACCTGGAACCTCCATGATCCATGTACGTTTAAGATTACGTTGTACATATATGATAAACCAAAAAGATGCCAATGTGCACAATCAAAAGAGACCCTCAAGTGTCCAAAACCCTCAACCTTTGTCACTGATGAGAGCATTATTAAAAGTGTTTCAAAAATTCAGTTGAATTTGTATATTATCCAACAAAACCTCCGTGATCTATTCTTTCTTTTCTCAACCCAGTCTGGAGCATGATCTTGGGCTTAAGGAAAGGTGTCGTGAAAAATGTTGTACGGAAGCCAGATGTCCTTGATAGAGTGTACAAATTATACCTAGGACTTATGTGTGTGACCTGGATAGATTTTCATAATTAATGAACCTTAAAATATAAATTAAAGTGATGAAACTGCCTGAGTAAGCGAAAGCGGCATGAGTTTAAAGATGGACCAAAAAAACCGGCAATCGCGTGAACATGCGAAGTAACTGAAGCTGAAAAGGGTTCCTCAGTCACAGATGGTATGATCCCTTATAATACCTCTTCACTCAAAACTCAGTCAATTAACATTTTTGTTTGGTTATTTTCTTTAATTTGATTTTATCTTATTTTTTATTTTTATTTATTTTATTGGTTTTATTTCTGTCGTCTTAAATTGGCAGATATTAAAACTCTCGGGCTTAAGTTCATGGGAAGCTTTCTAATGTACGGGATTAACTTTGGGTGTTTTTTAGAAAAATTAACTTTGTTCAAAAGAAAGTTGGTTTTGTTTAAAAAATTTGGGTGTCTTGTGCTTAGTTTAAAACTTGAGGGGGCAAAGTGAAAAAATTTTAAAAATTTTTTGAAACAAAAGGTGGAGAGCCGGCCTCCCCTTCCCCCACACCGTCTCCCTCTCTTCTCCTTCAAAACCCTAATCGCCGCCCACCACCTCCGATCGCCACTACCACCAGCTCCCGCTCCCGTCTCACACCACCACCACTCTCGCCACTGCATCGCGACCTCACCACCGTCATTCCCATCGAAAATCGACCACGACTGCCCGTCCTTTACCACAGCGCCGTCGCGACTGCTCCTCCTCAATCCGCCACCCTCCGCCGCTGTCACCTCCATCCGGCGACACATGTTCGGTCAGAATCTCTCACCGAACACAACCCCAGTGTCAATTTTGAGCCATGGCGCCCCGACTGAAGCGCGCAGCTAAACCCGCTCAGGACCGCCTCGAGTATGTGCTTATTTTTGTGATTTCTTGGTCGGGAATGGAAGGGATAATGGTTTGGGTGAATTGTTTGGATTAATCGTGTCAAAACACGCATATTTGTACTGTTCGATTAGTTTTGGACTGTTCGATTAAGGTACCTGATGATGTTTCAACTAGTTTTTCTCCGTTTTTAAGCCATTATGCTGTCCGTTTTTTTTTTGAAATAATTCTTATGACTAATGAAGTATTGTCTGTTTTGGATTTTTATTTGTGTTTGTGAGTGCAGGGACTTAGAATTTATCAAAGATCACAACACAGTAGCATACTTGCTGGATCCACCTGCAGAGTATCGTGAGAAGTACCAGTCGATGATTGCAGGACTGAAGAGGTGTTGCTTACACTATGCTCTTACCGCGAACCCTGTTATCTGCAAGCGTATGCAACAGGAATTTTGGAAGACAGCATACGTATCTGATGATTGAAAGCAAATAATGGACAAGATACAATCAACACCAGTGGTATTGACTGAAGAAAATTTCAGACAGGCTCTCAGGCTTAAGGATGTTGCTGCTAATCCAATTACTTTGGATAAAGAAATGGTCACTCAGTGCCTAAAAGAAATAGGATTTCACACAGTATCTCCTCCTACAATGAAGGCTCTCCTTTCACCATACTGGAGAATGCTGGCCCATTACTTGCAGAAGTGTGTGATTGCCAAGAAAAGCTCGACAGATCAACTGAACCAAGTGCACACCCATGCTATGGTATCACTAGTTAGAGGGGTTCGATTCAACTGGTCCAGATTGATTTTGATGATGTCAAAGCTGTAGTAACCAGAGACAAGAAGTTTGCAGCTGTTCCAAGGTTCATCCAGCTGGCACTAGATTCTAGATATCCGGCATTAAGGAAGACCAATCATACGCATGATACGCATGATAGTAAGGTTGTGTTTGTTTCGTCTGTCTAGCGTCTGTATGAGGTGAATCGCTGACCGATTCAGCGATTTAGGAGAAACAAAGGTGTTTGGCGCGGGTGTAAATCGCTGACCGAATCAGCGAAAATGGTCTGTAGCGTTCAGCCGCTTGGAGGGCGCTTTATGATACAGACAATCCATACAGACGAGAAGCAGGAGGTGATGAGACAAAAAAGAAGCGGCGAATTTATTTTCATTGTGGCTGAAACCCTAAAAACTAACCTGATGGAAATCCTCAAAAATGCGCCGGCTGGAACCCTAAATAAAATGGCTGATTGGGCCTTTTATTACAAAATGATAAAAGAACCTAGAACTTAAATAAAATGGTGGTTGGGCTTGGGCTTTTATATGAAATGATAATGATTTTAAAAAAATAATGAACAATAAAAAAACGTAACATAAGCCTCTGATTTGTTAGTTTTTTTTATATAATTATACAGTCATTCAGATGTCCAAACAAACAGCACAATATCATTCAGCACCTTATTGATTCAGCACTTCTTTATCATAAAGACAACTTATTCATTCAGCACCAAATGATTCAGCATGAACCAAACAGCCCCTAAGCCTATGGGCATTGAGGTGTTCATGATGTTTAATCGAAAGAAGAAACTGACTGATAAGGTACCATTTGGTAACAAGTTTGGTGAATTCGCTGAGATAGCAAGAGAGGAGGTTCCTGTACAAAAAATGCAGTCATTGAAGAAGAACACAATGTGCCTGCCTCTCATAAGCTAGTTACTGAACTCACAGATAGTTCGGATTGGGAAGATTTTGATCTAGAAGACGTGCAGATTGGTGCATTGAATTTTGAAGGTGAAGAGAACATTAATTATGACACATATCTGGATGACATTGATATTGAGGATGTTGAGACTGAGACTGCTGAGACTCCATTGATCAGAAAACGGAAAGCAACGGAGGATCCTCCCCCCAGTGCTTCTGTTATAGAAGAACTGACTAAATCTGAGAAGATTGCTACACAACACCATGAAGAAGCCCCAAGTGACCCTAGAAGAAGAAGATTAGATCCTCGTGTGCCACTAGTCACTAGTTCCAGTGCTGGTCAATCATCTTCACAACCCACAGCCCAAGACAAAGGGAAAGCGGTAGAAACACCTGAATACAGGTTAGAAAAGGAACTTGGAGAAGAAATTGAAAATCTGAAAGCCCAGAATGTAGCCCAAAGTGAGATTATTGGAGACTTAATTGATATCCAAAAGGTACACAATACTGAGTTGGAGAATCAAAAGAAGATAAATCGAGAGTTTACCAGGCAATTCAAGGAATTACACAAGCTGATCAGGCAGCTCAACTCTGACAAATCAAGCAGGTTAAACCCTGGTCAAAATGATAAGGGTGATCCAGGAAATAAAGAAGGTAGTTCAGGTGCAGGTGATTCCTTACAATCACCAGTATTTGACTTTGAAGCAGATATCCCTAGGGAATCTAATCCAGTATTACCTGAAGCCTCTGTTGAAGATAAAGATACAAGGGATAGTGACTACATGACAGTACCTGCTTCTGAGTTTGACGGAGGTTAGGAGGCTCAGACTTTTGCTTACCCTCCTAAGAGGTATCTAATTCAGCTGGGAGAACATTATCATAATAAGCGGGGAATTACTGCAGAAATCAAATCCTGGATGTTTGATGGAGAGAAGAACATGTTTGTTGTGCGAAGAAAGGGTCAATATCCATTGGAGTACTACAAATGCTGGACCTAGTTTTACTCCTAGACAAATGTGGATCTAACTATGCTTTACAAGGCATCGTTTACAAATCCATCACAGAATGAGCAAGCTAAGTACTTTTATAAGAAATTGGAAAATGCAGTGCGCAGCAAGTTCAAGAGATTTGAAGATTTTCCTCACAAGAAATCATATTTTAAGAAATACAGGGGTGTGTTCAAATGGGATGGAAAGACGAGTATCCCTGGAAAGGAGGATGTCAGGGAAAAGAAGAGTGTTACTGGAAAGAAGTTTACAAATGTTCTGTATCCACCAACTGAGAAACAAAAACAATACCCCTACCGATGAGACATCCTGAAGATTGTCTGCATGACTTCCAAACTTGGGCATATAGCGATTATTCTGGTGAAGTCAAAATTCTCTGCAAATCAAAGACAATGAGTGTCATGGAAGTTCATGATTTGATGAGGTTTCATAAGACGGATATACTGGTAATGGCCAAGCATCAAATTGAGTGTAATCAAGATACTGAAGAATATGCCAAGTGCTATACTAGAGCGGTGGCTGAGATTGTGGCAAAGGAGCTGTGGTATGATACAGCAACTGTGCATCTGTCAAAGAAGTTCCGAATGTGAATGCTGTCTAATGCTAAAGCCTAGGGGAAGATTATAGAGTCTCGAATTTGTGAGGCTTTTGCATTAGAATTACTTTTGGGCTATTTTATTTATAAATGGGTTAAAACATATTAGTGGGTTATGTGGGATTGTGAATTGGTCGTAAATAAGGCCTATGGATCGATTTTTTGTAGCTTGTTTAACAAGCATAAGCTTTCCTATATAAGGATAGCTAGACTAGGAGATTAGGGTTGGTTGCTGTTTTTGTGTTTTGTTCCAATTGGTGTTTACGAAATTCTCTAAAGAGAATTTCGATTCTTGTGTTGCAAACAAAGGTGCTTATTCAAGTGTTTTCTTCTTGTGGTTTGTGTTCTTATCTCGTTCTTTATTGCATATTCATATCATCTTTCGATTAGACTTGAATCACCTATAATCACTGGATTCCGCACGGTGATTATAGACTTTGATATCGCGTGAGGGTTTGATTTGATCCTTACAATCCATATCATTCACATCTTCCATGGAGCTTCAACAGACATCGCTAGCGATTCTTCAGAAGTTCCATGTGATTTGGGAGACCAATCAGTCCAGAAAATGGTAATTGTCAAGTTTTTCCGTTTCATTAATTACAATCTATTTTCATAAAAATGCTTGTTTTGTTTATTATTAATACACGTTTAACTTGGGATCCCTGTATTTGTGTGCAGTTACAGTTACAGATCGATAAAATTTTGTTTCATACAGAATTAATTAGGAAGGGGTATATATTACAGAAATCCTCTCCATTCATTTCAACCCATTCATTTTATGCTAAATTAGTTGTTTACCTTCTTAAATGACTATGCGAGCATGCTAAATTAGTTATTTTTATGCTAGGAATTTTGAGGTCAAGCATATACACATGTTTGTAGATTCATTTTACTGGTGAACCTCCTTTCTTCTTTACGTACACTGCTAGAAATGGTCAACTGTTTGTTTATATCCACTGAAGACATGATGTGTTCCGCTCTTCCCTTTAGATGTCTTTAATTTGTGTATAATATATCAAATAATTAATCAATAGGGTCTTTATATGATATATTAAATATTAAGAACTAGTTAAGAGATAATGAATCAATAGGGTCTGCATGCTTTCCAATTGATGTACTTTTTAAAAAAGCATCTAACTACATTCTGTTAATTGTACAAAATTCAAGGATCGATGCAACAACACCGATGGCCAATTGGAAAAACTTGAGTTCGAACTTAAAGAGGAGAGACTTCTTAGGAATGAAAAAATGAACAAGTTAAGGCCCTCTTCCTGAAGATTGAAGAATCGGATAAAAAAACTTGATCTACTTATAACTCATCTATTTGCACTTGGAACACCATTACCACAACAACTTAATGCTCCGGCATCTACAGAGGTAAATTCTTTTCATCACACCTTAATCATACTATTCTCAAGTACCTTATAATAACATACACTCTTGTTCCTGAAGAACTCCATCTGGATGAACTCTTGTTCCTGAAGAACACAAATAGATGCAAGTTCCTGGTACATAAGAATATATACTTCATGTAATAACACAATTATGAGTTAAATGGAGCTCTGCCACGATTCATTGAAAATGTATGTTAATATGAAAAAATAGAGTATATACATAATCTGTATGAATAAAACTGGAACAACTTATGTTAGATTAAAAAAACAGAACAAATACTTTCATGATAGGTCCGCATCATTATTCTGCTCTCACTTTTTACTCAAAAACATTGTTCTAGGTAAATTCAAAGGAGATTTTTGTTTGATCTAGTCACAACACTAATCATGTTGACATACACACAACGGTTAGTGTTTGTCAAACTCATTATTAGTTTGTTTGTTCATTTACATAAAGTAATTATGAACTGTAGGGCGTGAATTCGGTGGTCGATCAACCTCGTCTGAAGCGGTTGAAAAGAAAAAGGTAAATATTTTCCAGTCAAGTTTCATTCCGTTCTATAGTTTCACAGTAATATGTTTGATAATGTCATGTAGTTCCAGTTTAAATGTTATTTAGTACTTCAAACACTTGGGCTAGCTAAGGATTGTTGGAACAAATGGTGAGATGTGTACCAAATAAAGTTCAACTGACTTTGAAGTTGATCCGGAACTTAATGTGATGTTCATCCGGATGTTTTAAGTTCATCTGGATATCTATTGTTTATATGAAAATCAATTGAATTGTAGGACCTAATGACCCATACTACTTGCAATAAAATGGCACTCCTCAGTCCATATTTATCATGGTGGTAAGCATTTCAAAATTTTTATATATATTATGATCAATTTCCATAACCTAATTATCAATTATATGTTTTGGTATAGGAAGGAATACAAGAAAAAATGGTCCTATTTAAGCTCAAATCTGGACAGTTGAAGATGAAGACCACGTGGTAGTGTTGTTGGCTCCCGGATTGAAAATTAAATTGAGAATAATGCTTGTATGCAGTGTAATTTTATTTAACTTTTTATTTGTATTTCATTTGTATTTGGCTTGTAATTTAATTTTATTTGATTTGTAATTGATAATTTGTAATAGGTTTTAAATTGGCCACGCGTATAGCAAGGACCCATCTGATTTCAACAACTTTTTGGTCACTTTTTTTCTTCCCAATTATATGTGGCTAAAACACAAATATACGTGGCCATATAATACCAAAGGCCACACTTTTTATATTTTAACATGGTCGTTGCTACCTTTTGGCCACGCGTATTGGGACAAAATATCTGATTTTAACTACCCTTTGGCCACTTTTTTTTTCTTCCAAATATATGTGGCTAAAACACAAACATACGTGACCATATAATACCAAAGACCACACTGTTAATTTTAACGTGGCCGTTGCCACCCTTGGCCACGTGTATTGGGAGAAAATGTATGATTTCAACTACCCTTTGGCCACTTTTTTCCAAATATATGTGGCTAAAACCCAAATATACGTGACCATATTTTACCAAAGGCCACACTTTATATATTTTAACGTGCCCGTTGTCACCATTTGGCCACGCGTATTGGGACAAAATATCTGATTTCAACTACCCTTTGGCCACTTTTTTTTTCAAATATATGTGGCTAAAACACAAATATACGTGACCATATAATACCAAAGGCCAAGCTATTCATATTTTAACATAGCCATTGCCATCCTTTGGCCACGCGTATTGGGACAAAAATTATAATTTCAGCAACCCATTTGGCCACGTTTTTTATAACATATGTGGCTAAAACACAAATATACGTGACCATATAATACCAAAGGCCACGCTTTTGATATTTTAACGTAGCCGCGGCCACCCTTTGGCCATGCGTATTGGGACAAAATGTATGATTTCAGCAACCCTTTGGCCACGTATTTTTATAATGTATGTGGCTAAAACACAAATATATGTGACCATTTAATACCAAAGGCCACGTTAAACAAACACATGTGGCCGTTGGGACCCTTTGGCCACGCTTTCCGGAAGAATTGTTTGATTACAACAACAAATATTGGTATCCTTTAGCCACGCTTCTAAGTGGCTTCAGCCACTGATATTGTAACGTGGCCGTAGGATACATAAGGTGACGGGACCTTTGGTGTAGATTGAAATGAAGAAAAAAAAACGTGACCAAACACCTTTGGTGACGGTTTTTTTCATAGCTAAAGGTGAATTTTGACGTAGTGAGCTTAACCTTGGACTTTTCAAACAAATTATTGAAATCATTTGCAGCATCCTCGGCTTCAGCCTTCCATTTTTCAACTTCTTTAACTAACTCGTCCTTTTCTTCAGACAACTTTGTAAGATTTTGCTCAAGATCTTTTTCAACACATTGAAACTTTTCTTTTTGAGATGACAATTCATGAATTACACCTTCCAACTGTCAACTCTTCTATCTTCCTTTTATTTTCAACAACCAACAACTCATTTTCTTTTATCAATCCTTGAATCTTCTTGTCTTTTTGAGAACAAAACTCACAAACAAATTCAGAACCACTTGTTTCAGAATCAGAATCACTCTGATCAGTTTGAACCATAAATGCATGTTGCATTTCAGTGAACTCAGAATCAAATGAACTTGCAGGATTGTTATGAATCGCAGTCAAAGCAATATGACTTTCAAAATGTTCAATATCTTTCAACCAGTCGTATCCTTAACCAAATTGTGAAACTAATGCCTTTGAGTCTGAATTATTTGTTGAAGACTATGATGAAGAAGCGTTAGACTTTCAAAATTCACGAGCAAAATGTCCAAAATTGAAACATTTGAAACATTTTACCTTGGATTTGTCTAATCAAACTTTACCATCTGGATTTAAACCTTTGAATCATGTTCTCTTCCTGAACCGTTTAGCTCTTTGAGCTAGCATAGCAACTTGCCATATGATATCCATTTGTTAAAGATTATCTGGATCTATCTGATCAAAATATTCTTCAATCAGATTAGCTGTTGGCAAATCACCATTCAACAACCCATAGTATGAAGATAATAAAGCTGAAATCAATGCCAAATGTTCATCAGGTGTTTTTACAAAAAATGAAGTCTGACTTGAATGATTTGGAACAGTAAAAGTACACCCTCTTGATGAATCTTCATAATTTCTTGATCCATGACTAGAAACAAATGCTGTTGGAGCTGGGTTTGATGAATCAAAACCAAATGATTTAGATTTTGCATTGATACTTGTAGAATTTTGACCATGATACAACTCTGGATTTTACAGTTGAGCAGTTGATTTATGTGAAGTCAAAATTTCCATTTCTCTCGCGTGAAGCTTTCCTGTTAAATCATGAAATGATAATGCAGAATACTCTTTGTCATGAGTAAGCAACAACACATAATTCTCCCACTTTTTTGGTAATGCTTCCATCAGCTTCTCTTTCAATTCCTCCTTAGTCTTCTCAATGTTAACCACTTTCATTTCACTAATCAGATATGAAAATATGGATACAAGAGCAATGATGTTTTCTTTCTCATAGTGTTGAAAGTTTTCAAATTCTTTATTCAGCACTTTTCTTCTACTCTTTTTGTATTGATCATTGCCTTCACATCTCGCCAATAACGCATCCCATAATTGCTTACTTTTCCTTCAAGTACTAAATTGATGTAACAATTCAGTAGGTAAAGCCATCGTAAGATAACCATACACCATTTGCTCAAGCTCATAGCTTTTTCTTTCAGCAGCATCAAAATTGTGAATTTCTTTAAAATCTCCTTGATCAGTTGGATGCATGTAGAGCTTCCGAATTGGAATCCATAAATCGATATCATTTGTGCTAATGTAAGTAGAAAATCTTTGTTTCAAATTGTGATAATCTTCTAATTTCAACAATTTGGGATTTTTCTAGCTTGTTCCAATTTCATTATCAAAGTTCATCATAGCTTGCATCGTGTTTTGCATAACCGCAAACGCTTGGAAATCAGACATCTTGTGATAAACTTTCGGTATCAAAAACTTCAGATGCAAAAACGAAGGTCTTAGAAACGGATTTTGGGGGTCAAACCAAGGGTACTTGCCGTTAGGCAATAAAAGTGTAGATCTCGTCGAGACGGTCGTTTTGGCTGGTATTAGCTCCCGTAACTCTTAACGGAACTCAAGTTACGTCAGTTTTAGTGAACACTACTTTTCTGCCATTGTACCAAAAACCTTCTCAGCATACCAAATCGTTGACCACCGTACCAAAAAATTTGGCCGGATCAAACTCTCAGCGTACCACAAACCTCAGCGTACCAGTGAACTCAGCGTACCAGTGAACTCAGCGTACCAGTGAACTTAGCGTACCACAGTGAACAGTAGCGTACCACCGTTAAAGATTGCCTTACGTACCAATCAGCGGACCAAATGGTACGGCGTAACTGCTCTGGACCAATGATGAAGATTGCCTTGCGTACCAATAGCGTACCAGTCAGCGTACCAACAGTTCATCCAGCATACTGATGGGTTACGACAGTGGCATTCGGGTCTCGGTAATAGCAATTTTTTTTAATTGAATAATTATTTACGACAAATAATTATTAGAACAATTACCGAGTAATAAGTAAATTAAATTCAAGATAATTAAATTAACGATTAATTTAATGCGCAGCGGAAAAACGATTTAATTTATAGATGCGAATAACCAGTTAATTAACGTAAACCAAATACAACAGGATTCGACGATCACCAAAACGCGCAAACACCAAAAACGCGTTAAAACAAGAACGCGATACAATCGTTAAATAAATATATAAATCTAAACTAATAATGAGTTTAGATATACCTGAGCGGTGATTCAAACACACGTTCGAGACACCGAAAGTCAACAGGTGACGCTAGGGTTTCGCAGGTTATAATTCGACGGGCGAATCGAACAATCCTCGCGGTTACAGATTTACCACGCGGTGACTCGAGCACCAAGAAAATCACGTACGTCGGATCGGGCGCGAACTAGGGTTTGTAGACGACTGGCAAACGCGTCGTGTCACGGCGGTTCGCGGGTGAGTTTGTCGGCGGGTTGAACTGGCGACGGCGAGGAGAGCGGCGGCGGGCTCGGGCGGCGGCGGCGGTTCGACTGGGGTGGCGACAGTGGGCGCGGTTGCTGCGGCGCCTCGACTTGGGACTGCGGCGGCGATCGCGGACGACTCGGGCAGCGGCGGTGGCGGACTCACGGCGGCGGCACGGCGGCGGCTAGAGTTTCTCGGCTTCGTAGCGTGGTGGTTACCAAAAGGAGGGACCACGATGAAAAACAGTGATCAACGGACTAATGTTCTCGCGATCAAATGATCGAATTACCGGAGAACAGAGGATCGGCGGCGGCCAGTGGTGGTGGTCGGCGTCGGATTAGAGGGAGGGAGGGAGGGAGGGAGGGAGGGGCCGAAAATTCTCTTATGGAGGATTAGGGTTTCACCCCCCCCCCCCCTCTTAATCAGATATATATATATATATCTGATTAATTTTCCGTTAGGTCCCTCAATTTTGATTAATCCATGATCGAACCATTTAATTACACAACATATTTTAAACATGTTAAAATATTTGTCGATTACCCAGACTTAACGAATATCAGTTAAATTAACTGATTCGTTAATTGACGTCTAAGACGCAAATCACATTTATCGTCTTTCGTCGCTTAATTAATTATAACGATTAATTAGTTAACTAATTAATTTATTTATTAAATCACTTAATAAACAATTAATTAATTCTTCTGCGAATTTGCCGGTTATATAGCTAAGCGGACTTTAAAGCCCATTGCCTCCAGTGTAACTCTTACGGGTCTTGACCGGGTCGGGTACTTGATTTACTCGGGTCTGGACACCTAAATCCAACAGTCTCCCACTTGGACTGAGCGCGACTATAAATCAAGATACAGTCAGAGGTGCTCTAGCTACACGTGGCTGTCCCAACCAGTCATGACACTTCAAGTCAAATAACCAAGGCATATCAATAAACTCGTGATATAGTTTAGACTTATAGTATTTGTAAAGTCATCAAATCCTTTCTCTATGAGACATCAATCGAACTAGAGACATGGATTTATTCATTATCTTTCGTGTTCGATCATTGTGTTTCTCGTTTTACTGTTCGAAGTGGTCCAATCAAACACACTGTAAGTTTGGGTAAGGCCTTACACGTAACACTTGGAACTAACGAGAGGGCCCATGATGTCAAGTTGTTGCATTATTACTACAAGAGTACAGAATCCCATATTGAATACATACAGCTCTCACTAAGCCTCAGAACCATTCCCAAAAGTAACCGTTATGGCTGGCAGTTACGCGACAGCGTTAAGCTACTATCAAAGAATGTTCTTTAGCAGACGGAAGGTCGCTCATGTATCTCAGGTCGAAGGATACCGTTGAGTATACCATCAATCAGAATTGTCTTTTGATTAAATCCATGAAGACAATCTGATTCGAGTTACGTCCCGACGTCATTCTTTAATGAGGTCTTGTGAGTCTGGATCGTTAACAGTTTCAGTCCAGAGTTAGAATAGTATTGCTTCAGCCGATGCTCCCACAATGCCTGATCGACTACGGACTCTTAGAATATTAGTGGAATATTCATGGATAATAAAACGTATAAAATTCGAACACGTTACGCAGAATTAAGACTTTCGTCTAACAGCTTAGAGGAGGTCGAATGATTTGGTGTAAACGTTAGTGTTCGACATCGAACACTAAAATTGAACACCGATATGATGCAGTATTCACGCACTATATAATAGTGTTACTTCACTGATCCAGCCTAATCATTGAACTTACAAATTTGCAATCATGTTCTCGAGTTTTGTTTTAGGGTTGCCAATGTTAGTTGTTTCATAAGATTTAGTGTTTATCTTGAATAGTGAGAATCTTAAGTGAATCAAACTTGTGATAATGTAATGCCCTTGGTGAGCACATGTATTACTGTGTTATCACTTAAGCATGTTAACCGACTATCTACAGAGTCTAATTAACCCTTTGAATGTTTTATAGCATTCCTAGTTCAGATTCAATTAAAGTGGCTATCAATGTTCAACGAGTATAATTGGTACTCTATTAATGAACATATATTTCCTTTCATCAGTGTCGGGCAGTGATGATGTGATTTTCCATCTAAGGTCGTGGCGTAATCCTTTACGGTGACATTCCATGCAATATTTAGTATTGGATTTCTTTCGTATCATATTTAGTACGATTCGATTCGTTTCAAGAGATTGATCGTGTTAGTGGTTGCTCAGCTTGATCAATACTTAAATTTTAATCTTGAAACTTTAATTAATTGAGGTGTCATTTAAAATTTAATCCAGTAAATTTAAATGATCTTTAGATCGGCATTTTGATCGATATTTCGGTAAGGGTCAGTGGCGATGCTCCCACTTGCTTTAGGCAGATTCACATTCCTATTATCATTCTTCTTTCAAACCGTTTGGATATTAATTTTGCACGAAGAAAACGTGGCAATTAAATTTCGTTTTCAAGAACGAAATTGTTCAATTTCGTAGTATGTGGTACGGAAATCGAATCCTTAATATCCAGATGTTATGACTCATTCATAAGTTCAAAGACGATTGAGAAAGTCACTTCTGAGTTTGATACCATGGAGATGCTTTCGTCTATGATTTGTTTGAAAGTATTTCGTGATGATTGAGGTGATGATTTATTCCATCGGACTCTCGGATCCGACGTTATAGGATGTTTCCTTATTCAAGTAAGGACAACATACGAAACTCCAACCAGAATGTCGATATGTTTCGCTAAGCAACAATCCATTGTTGGTGAAACATTGTCCATTTGGCTTGTCTTGTTTAGGTACAAGAGTTGCTTTACATAGTCCAGTGATTTGTCAGAATCACGTTTCTTTAGATATTCAAAGATCTAAATTTGGACATGTAATTACTAAATTCCATCATCGCAAGATACCCGTCTTGGGGTTGAAAGTTAGTTATGCAAGTGATGTGTGAAGGGGTCTTATGGTTACAAAATGTCAAGGGCCTTTGTTGTGGCAAGTCATTAGTCTTATGTTTGTCGGTTTCAGGATGAAACTGTGAATCCTTGTACTAAACACTTAGTGCATGTCAGATTCAATCACACGTGAGTACAACGAGTGTAGTCTAGGACTTCCAAGATGTGTGTAGGTATGCACATGTATATGGTAATGTGCACCAGGATTGTTGTGACCATACTACAATGTTATAATCAGCAAGTGATTACTCCTGTAGCAATTTAGCTGGTGATTCGAACTTATATGAACAAAAGTCTGCATGAGGCAGAGGATTGATATGTCTATATTGTTGCGGATCAAAACGACGATCTTTAATCAGTTAAACTTGATTTAATATCCTTGACGTCGGTGGTTCAATGCCATAAGACTTTATGAACTACCATTACATCGTGCGTTGTCTTGTAATAAGTATGATACACGCTTAAGGCATTATAGCTTCGATGGGATATGATAACCAAAAGGTTATCATGTCGCATTTAAGCTAGCCTTAATGAAATCAAGTGCACCAGGTTGTGAGGTATGTTGTTTTGGGATTTTGAACTTAATCTAACAAAAGGTTGAATCAAATTCAAAGTAGATTAAAAACGGTCATGCATGTTTTGAAAATCAACCATAGTAAAAAACATGTCATAGTCAAAATCCAAGGAAAGCAATTGTTCATCCTGGAAAACAGCCAGGGAAAACAAAAAACAAAACAAGTTGTTTCAAAAACCACCAAGAATAGTTTTAAACTGAAAACATTAAACACGAGCTTTATTCAGGTGCGAGTATCGCAGCGTAGCTCAGTGTCGTCTTGGTTTGCTTCCTTTAGCTTCATGCACCTACAAAATGTAAAGTATGTCAAACATATATTTTGTATGAATGAGTGAAGCATCATAGAACATAAACTTATGTGTATACCTGTGGAATTACCAGGCTGGGCTTTTCCATTCTTCTTGGCAAGATACTCTAAGCAGTTTCTTTTCTAAAGCCCCATCTTGTGGCATTCAAAACACTCGCGCTGTTCAGGCGGCGGTGCCTTGGACGCTTTAGGCTTGCCCTTCTGGGAGCTTCCAAGCTCTCTGGAAACAACTGCTTTGCCCTTCTTCTTGTTCCCACGCCTTCATTTCTTAACCTCAGGCTTCTTGACGCCTCCTGATCGGATTGCGTGTACATCGGGTGCCTTACCGTTAACAAAGTTAACTTCAGCAGTCTTGAGCATGTTATGAAGCTCAGTCACTGTCTTTACTATGCTATGCATGTTAAAATTCACCCTGAAAGTGAAAATGCGTGAGCATCAGATCGTTTACTCAATCTAGCTATTTGGACATCGAAACGTAATTAACCGATTGTTTTATTGAACACAAACGAACAATTACAATCAGTATTCACTCAGAACACAGTTACAGAGAAACACTCTTAGAAACACACACTTAAGATATTCTCACACACTCAGACCTCTAACGAATACAAAGAACAAACACTATATATAGGCGCTGGGCCGAACCCTGTCTAAACTCCAGGTTCGGACCTGGTTCGGCCAATAACACTTTGGCTTTAACTTGTTCTTTGTCCTCTTGGTTTGGATACTTCACACAGCGCACAAACTATGTATCAACAAACTCCCCCTCGTCGTGTGCAGTATCTATTCAACATCATCAAAACAATATCGTCAACCAAGCTCCCCCTCAAGTGTAGAATACGATCGTCCAATGAAATGAATCTTCGAACAAACTCTCCCTCAACTCGACCGTAGCTTGATCTCAAAACCTTGACGATGTCTGGTGTATCTCTGGTCTTTATCAACAGCTTCAAAAGACTTGAAGTTGTGACATCTTGCACTTTAGCAACCTGCATCAACATTTAAATAATCTTGGCGTAAAACGTCTCTTCGAGACTCAAAGATACGATTTTAAAAAGTTTATATCAAAACAAACCTAAAATATTTTTGATATTTCAAAGTTTATGCTAAAACACACCGAAAATCTTTTTGTTCTTTTCTGAAATGAAATGAAATCACAATACAGAATCAAACACTATTTTTGGTATGAGAAACATCACTATATGGGATCATATTGGACATAACGCACTAAACTACACTTTAATTTCTACTAATTGAAACACATAAGTCATGTTGATTGCCGGTATAATTTGTCCATATTAAACTCAGGCAGAATCATACTCATAACATCTGGATATGTTAAGGTATTGATTAAATTTGCTTTGACCAGTGTACCCCACACTATCAGACATAATCAGACATTTTCTGATTTTCTTTCTTGTTCCTTTTGTGTGATAGAAATTTTGATTTTTCACAACGCATATTGTTTTTCATGATATTGTCAACTGTGTTCCATGCAAAAAGAAATAAGAACGTTAAATCATCTACCTTAAGGTCGATCTTTCGATACGCAGATAAGGCCTCGGATTTAACAAAATAAGAAAAATAAAATAAGTTGAAATTGTATAACTCAACAACAATCAGGTTGGTACTCCTGTACACGCAAAGAAAGTCCGATGAGTTATACGAAACACCAAAGAAAATAAAGCAAAACGTCAAACGAACAACGATCAGGTCGGTCTTGTGGGCACGCAGAGAAAGTCCGATCGTTTGACAAAATAAAGAAAATCAAACAAGTTTAAATCTTTGCAAAATGAACACATGTATACACAGTGACTTCTCAGTTTGAATTTCACACTTATTTTTCTTTTTGTGTCATGAAATATGCATCAAGATGTTGTCCACTTGGTCAAGCATTAGTATTTAATGTATATCACATCTGAATACTTTCTGATTTGCCGAGCCTACCAAACATATCAAACAATGCTCTTATGGCTCTTTCATCTACTCTATCCATGAGTCAGATACGTAAGTCAATGTACCATCATTTCCCAATGATCAATTTCTCACAATTTTATATTGTGCATGTATACACCTTCCTTATATATTTTGCATGTATTCACCTTCTCCCCATAACATGCTTTTTCTCAATTACTCCCCCTTACTTACAATTCTCCCCCTTAAAATGAAAACTCTATTTTTGGATTTTCATTTTACAGAAAAACAGGACTCTATTTTTGGGTTTTTGAGAAAAAGTGTATGCAAAGAAAAATGATCAATCAACACCGATAATTTGCAGTTTAAAATGTCAGAAAATTTTGCAAGTGAGAAAGATATATCATGAAATGTAAGTTAAACAGAATACTTCTCCATCAACAACTTCTCAATCATCGATAGGTCTTCTAGAAGTACCTGCACACTGGTCAAACCGATTAGTTCATAAAGGACCCGAAGCGAATCGCTTCTGGTCGACCAGTGTCCTGGTTCGGCGTAGAAACCACCTTGGGTTTCCATTGTTGTTGTTCTGGTAATTCAGCTTTTGATGAAGCAGTCACAGGTGACTGTGATGATGAACCTACATTCTGAGTCCTTTGGAAAATTGGAACAAAACATTTTTTGTTTTAAGAAAAATGGAGACTCAACTTCATCAAAAACTCTGCCTTATTCATTAAAGAACATTTGTTTGGCAGGTTTACCAAAAACTGGTTTCTTGTGAAACCTTTGAGATGTATCAGCAGATAATGGACAATCTTTTGCCATATGCCCTGTTCAGAGGCAAACATAACAAATCCGTTGTGACTTGTCCCACCTTTTAGATGCCTGCATAGATTCAAAAACATGAACATCTCGAACATGATCAGAGGAAGAATAATATACCTGATGACGATGATCATGAACCCATTTTGAAGTTGGGCTTCGAGAATTTGAACTCACAGAAGAAACTTTAGCTTGTTGATGCTGAATATTTGATGAAACAGCTGCTTTGACAAAGACTTCAGAAATTTTTCTATCATCCACATAGTGAAGGGGAAATTCTTTATCAGAGAAAATATGTTCTGAACCTTTGAGTTTGTAGAACCTCTCGGGTTGAACTTTTTTAGCGTTAAAAATTTCTTTCTTCACTTGCTTCATCTTAATCTTCTTCAGACCATGAGATGATGATGTTGAAACCTCCTCATCTTTTACATCTTTTTCTTTAAATCCCAGACCCACATGCTTTCCAACAACTTTCTCCTCAGAATTTGAATTCTGGTGTCTAGCCTTTGCCAACCTTGAAAATTCAGCTTTGACTTCATTTATATGCTTTTCCTCATAGAAGATCTTCTCATCAAAATCCGGTTGAGAACGAATCATATCGCTTGAAATAGCAAACTTCTCATTGTCAGTAGACGACGAACCAGAAACAAAAATTGGAGCAATAGGAATCTCAAATTTCTTGATTTTCTTCTTCCTAGGCTTCTTATGTTTCTTCTTCTTCACCACCTTTTCTGCCTCAGAATTAGACGATCAAATTTTTGAATAATCAAACTCTTCAATCTGTTCCTTCACTTCCTTGAATGCTTCTTTGATATGAGCAGGGGGTGATGCAGTTTTATCAAACATTTTCTCAAAATTTGCATCATTAGCTAAGAATCTTGTGACTACTTGAGAATTTGAAACATTGTTGAGCGATCGATTAGCATCAATGACTTGAATCTTGAGATCAGAAATTTGCTTTTGAGCTTTAGCTAATTCTGTCTCAGTAGCTATCAATCACTTTGCAACTTTGTGTGTTTCAAATTTCTGCATTCGAAGATTTTCCATCCCTTCAAAATATTCTTTCTTCAATTTATCTTCATTTCTCTTCTGAATTTCTAAATTAGCAGTTTGAACTTTATTCACCCTTACTAACTCTCTCTTTTCATCTAAGAACTTCTCCATATAAATTGATACGCTGCAATCTTCTCAGCAGATTCTTCAACATTCTTTGTGAGAAGATCAAGCATGATTTTTGATTTATCAAAAAGATTCTGAAAATCATTTGCAGCATCTTCTGCCTCATCTTTCCATTTCTTGACTTCTTGAACCAACTTATCCATTTCTTCACTTAAGTTTCCATTTTATTCACTAAGGATCTTAACTTCCTTCATCAAAGACTCATTCTTCAATACTACGTTCTTCTCAATTCTTGTAGAAATCTTCAATTCTTCTTTTACCAACTTAAATTCTCCAGATAACTTTTGAATGTTATTCAATAATGATGCATTCTCTTTCAACAAACTTTCCAAGTTTTCAGTAGATTCATAAGAACTTGGTGTTGAACTTGTTTCTGAACTTGTATCTGAACTATAATCTTCTTGATGATCTTGAGTGACAATCAAGGCTGATCAATCATATCCAAACCGTTGACCCCAATCATAAACAGCATCCTGTTAAACTATTAAAGCTATTGCCTTTTCTGTGTTACAAGAAGATGGTTGAGAAAAACCAAGCTTGCTTGATAAAGGAAAACCAGATTTGGTAACATTTGCCTGTTGACATTCTTTGGCAAAATGTCCAAGCTTGGAACACTTGTAACATTTTAACTTTGACTTGTCAAAACCTAATTTCTCATTAAAATCAGAAGTAGTTTTTTCATGCTTCTTGAAAAATCTCTTTGATCTGTGACTCAGCATAGCATATTGCCAAGACAAATCCAATTCAGTCAATTGATCATCATCAAGAGCATCAAGATCATCCCTTGTTAATTTTGCATCAGCAACATTTTTAATAACCAAACCAAACAATGATGAAATTAAAGCAGCAATCATTTTGGCACAATCATCCATTGATTCAGCAGAAAATGCATTTTGACTTGAAGAATTTGAAATTGTGAAACTACAACCTCGTGATGAATTGTTATTATAATTTCCTTAAGTTCGAGCCATAAAAGCAACACTTGGTGCCGTACTCAGATTTGGCTTAGATTTAGCACTCATGCTTGCACTATTCTCACCATGATACAATTCAGGATTCTGCAAAGTAGCAGTTGACTTCTTAGAATTTAACATTTCCATTTCCCTAGAATGAAGTATCCCAGTAAGCTCGTGAAACGTCAATGTTGAGTAATCTTTATCATGATTGAGTAACAAGACATTTTTCCACTTCTCCGGCAAAGCTTCCATAATCTTTTCTTTCAGATCTGCATCCGTTTTCTCAATCCCAACAACCTATAACTCACTAATCAGATGTGAAAATCGATAAACAAGAGCCGTAATGTTCTCATTGTCATAATGTTGAAAATTATCAAATTCTTTATTCAGCACTTTCTTCCGACTTTTCTTGTAATCATCATTACCCTCACATCTTGCTGATAAAGCATCCCACAATTGTTTTGATTTCTTGCATGTGCTGAATTGATGTAACAACTCAGTGGGTAATGCCATTGTAAGATAACCAAAAGCTTGTTGTTCAAGTTCATAAGTTTTTCTCTTAGCAATGTCAAAAGTATGAACTTCCTTGAAATCTTCCACATTAGTCAGATGTTGATAAAGTTTCTTGATTGGAATCCACAGATAGATGTCATTCGTACTTATATAAGCCGAAAATCGTTGTTTCCAATTCTGATAATCTTCAAGCTTCAACAATTTGGGAACTTTCTGACTTGTTCCGATTTCGTTGTCAAAATTTAACATGGTTTGCATTGCGTTTTGCATAGCAGCAAAAGCTTAAAATTCTGTCATCGTTTGAAAATTTTGAAATCTGTTGGCCGAACTTGTTCCGAACTTATATCTGAGCTCCGAACTCCCTCCGAACTTCATCCACTCAACAGACCAAACTTCAACCGAACCTAAGTATCTCCGAACGACCTCCGAACTAGCTCCGAACAACAACCGAACGAAAATCACCTCCGAACATTGACCGAATGAAGACCGAACTCTCACCGAACTTGGACCGAAAACTGTCCGAACCTGAGCTTCGGAGCGGTTACTCCGAACTTGACCAGTGAGCTCCGAACCTCGACATAATTTTTCAAAAACACGCGAAATTTGACTGATTTTGACGAAACTAGCAACTGTGGGTCAGAAAAACCGATAAGAAATTATTTAGGAGCAGATTTTACCTCGAAAACGCGACAAAATAGATCAAAACACGTAAGCAAGCTTGAGAAAACACCAAAAACGTTCAAAAATTCGGAAATAGCAACCACAGATCAGTAGAATGAACCAAAATGCTCTGATACCACTTGAAAATGCGTGAGCATCAGATCGTCTACTCAATCTAGCTATTTGGACATCGAAACGTAAATAACCGATTGTTTTATTAAACACAAACGAACAATTACAATCAGTATCCACTCAGAACACAGACACAGAGAAACACTCTTAGAAACACACACTTAAGAGATTCTCACACGCTCAGACCTCTAACGAATACAAAGAACAAGCACTATATATAGCCGCTGGGCCGAACCCTGTCCGAACTCCAAGTTTGGCCAGTCCGAACTCCTGGTTCGGACCTGGTTTGGCCAATAACACTTTGGCTTGAACTTGTTCTTTGTCCTCTTGGTTTGGATACTTCACACGATGCACAAACTATGTATCAACAGAAAGGGGTGAAGGCACTGGAAAGTGAGTGCAGAATTAGGTCGGTCGCCATTTCGGTGGGGATGACGTAATTCAGCTTCACTGGCGGTCAATGTAACCCTTCATCTTCAGGACATGAGGGCTGATGGGAGTGCCTTCATCCATGCGACAGCTAATAAGTGTCACAACAGTTTCATAGTGCTCCTACCGGGCCTGAGTTTTAAACATGCCCCTCAGATCACTGATCATCTGAAAAGCCGTCCTGTCAACCATGCTCTTCTGAATATCAGAAGTCATAGTGGCTAGAATAAGACATGCGACATTTTTGGCGTTTTGTCGCAATGTGTTACGGGTGTTGCGCGCCGCGGCAGTGTCAGCTTCAGGTTCCTCAGGAATCTCAGCTTCTAACACGTTTTTCATGTTAGCCAATTTCAGGACGATTCTCAGATTCCTTTCCCAATCAAGGAAGTTGGCGCCATCAAGTTTCTCCTTCTCAAGAAGAGACTTGAGATGGAAAATCTCTTAGTTTGCGCGGTTAGCCATCTAAAACAATAGGCAAAATTTAGTGTTTCGATGCCTGAATCGTATTCAAGGATGGCAAGCTAATCTTGAATAGGAATTGGGAATTCAGTTAGTTAGATAATTTTTCCAGATAGCGTAAAGTGCTTTCAAAATTTCTAAGTAGCCAAATGGACAACGATTGTCACTTGTGAGTAACTGGCACAACTCCCGTTATGGGGCTTTCGCGAAAGGATCAACGAAATACGTTTAGCCCCATCTATGCCCATTCTGTCGATATGCCAACCAGAGGTACAGTGTTAAAATACTCCAATACCAAAGGTGCGTGTAAAGAAAATGGTAGTTCTTCTAAGTGGTCAGTGCGTCCGTACGGTGTTGAAATACTCCAATACGCTCACCTTGGAAGATACCCTAAACACCACGTGCGGTGTTAAAATACTCCAACACGGATGCATTGGTTAATATGTTCCAAGTTGGAATTGACTTAGGATGGCATAGACTACCGGTTTTAGGCTTACCAGATAGGATTATTAGGTCATATTTTAATGATTAATGGAACTGCCTATCTCACTCGGGACGATCATTTAAATAACCTAAGTATTAATGATCTACGTGTCGCGAGACGATAACCGATTATTAACAATGTTCGATTAATTTATCGGAAAATGCGACTTTAATGTCGAATTAAATTGGTTATTAAATTTTATAGAGTCGTAATAAAATTAGGACTTTTATTTAATCGATTGAAAAATTAGTTTTATACCGGTAAAACTAAGTTTGGATTCTAGTTGGCGCGTTAATCAAATTAAGACAAGCAACCAAAAACAAGCAAACACACATGTACATATTCGGCCATGCAGGGGTTTCGATGGACTAAGGTTCTCGCGATCGAATGATCGAATTGCCGGAAAACAGAGGATCGGCGGCCGCCAGTGGTGGTGGTCGGTGTCGGATTCGAGAGAGAGAGGGAGGGAGGGGCCAAAAATTCTCTTATGGAGGATTAGGGTTTTGCCCCCCTCTTTAATCAGATATATAAATCTGATTAATTTTCCGTTAGGTCCCTCGATTTTGATTAATCCATGATCGAACCATTTAATTACACAATATATTTTAAACGTGTTAAAATATTTGTCGATTACCGAGACTTAACGAATATCAGTTAAATTAACCGATTCATTAATTGTCGTCTAAGACGCAAATCACATTTATCGTCTTTCGTCGCTTAATTAATTATAACGATTAGTTAATTAACTAATTAATTTATTTATTAAATCACTTAATAAATAATTAATTAATTCTTCTGTGAATTTGCCGGTTATATAGCTAAGCGGACTTTAAAACCCGTTGCCTCTGATGTAACTCTTACGGGTCTTGACCGGGTCGGGTACTTGATTTACTCGGGTCTGGACACCTAAATCCAACACGTACCACGACATTCAACCGGCGTACCAACACTGTTTCGACTGATTTTTGAGAATTTGGACGTTTTGGACTGTAATTTGCAACAGTAGGCAACGAAAACACATTTGAAATCAAGTTTGAGATTAGAATCACTCGGAATTGAAGAAAAATAATGAAAAACCAATGAAACCGAATCTTTCTCTCACTAGAAATCCGAAAATTGATCAAAACACAGCAGTAGAGCAACCTGGATTGCTTTGATAGCACTTGTAAGGATATGGAATGATCTTACTACTATATGAATTATCAATCTAGTGAAAACGAGAATATAAATAGGAGTTTTCTTATTGAATCACTTGAATATTACAAGAAGACTCTCTAGTTTCTCTCTCTAGAACACACACGCAGAAAGTGTAGAATGACAGAACTGATAAGCTCTCATTCTAACATAAAGTATTTATAGTGACAACTTACAAGCTGGTGTACCAACTGGCGGACCAATTGGTACGGCATACCAATTGGTACGGTGGGCCATATAGCATACCAATGGTATGATGTCCTTGGTAACTTGACACTAAAACTCACAAACACATGCTCAGTTAGATACAATACACGAGACACATTGTAGCATTGGAATATGATCTAACAATATGTGAACGAAACAATCAATACAAAAAGAGTCGAAGAAAGTTGTTGAACAAAGAATTTGATAACTTTCAGCATTATAATAAAGAAAATATAACGGCTCTTGTATCAAGATTTTCACATCTTATTAGTGAATTGAAAGTTGTTTGAATTGAGAAAACCGATGAAGAATAGAAAGAAAAGATACTTGAGGCATTACCGGAGAAATGGGAAAATTATGTTTTGCTGATTACACATGACAAAGAATTCTCAACATTATCATTTCATGAGCTAACTGGTAAACTTCATGCACGGGAAATGGAAATGCTGAATTCAAACAAATCAACTGCTCAATTGCAAAACCCATAATTGTATCATGGTAAGAATGCAGCAAGCATAAATGCAAACGTTAAACCAATGGATGTTAGTTCTGCACCAAGTACAACTTTCATTGGGAATGTTTCAGGAATTTCTAAAAATCCTGATTCTTCAAAGGATTGCAGTTTACAATTCCAAGTTTAATCAATCAGAATGCTTTTTTCTGTCAGACAACTGATGATTGTGCTGCTTTGATCTCTGCTTTAATTTCATCTTCTTTTGGAATGATTATCAACAATGTTAGTAATTCGAAGTTGGCTAAAGAAGATTTTGATGGAATTGATGATGATCATTTGGATGAAATGTATATGGCTTGGCAATTGGCTATGCTACTCATAGAGCAAAAAGATTCTTCAAGAAAACTGGAAGACAAGCAGTTGATGTAGGTGGTAAATTGGGATTTGATAAATCTAAGACTAAATGTTACAAATGTTCCAATCTTGGACATTTTACAAGAGAATGTCAGCAATCTCATTTTAACAAATCTGATTCAAAAGTTACTACCAATGGTACTCAATCGCATCAAGTAATTCAAATAAGAAAGATTTAACTATTCAAAGTGATGGAACTTACGATTGGGGTAAAGTATTTGATAAGTCAGCATTTATTTTTCACATCTGCACAAGATGATTATTATCAGACTCAAGCTCATATGAATCAGCTGAGAATGAAAATTATGAAGCTAATATTGATAATTTGTTGAAGGAAAATAATTCTTTGTTGAAAGAAGTCGGAATTCTTACTTCTGAACTTTAGTTAGTAAAGGAAGAATTGGAGATGTCTAAGAAGGAAGGTAAGGATTTTGAGTTAAAGAATGCAAAGTTATCTGAAGAAAATATGGTGTTAATTAAAGAAGTTGAAAAATGGAAGGCTGAATCAAAAGATGTTGAAAATGATTTCAATAATTTGCTTGAGAAATCCAAGATTAAAATCGATATGCTCAATAAGACTTCTAATGAACTTGCTGCTAAAGCAAAAGGTTATCAGATTGAGAATGAAGCATTGTTGGAAGAGAAGAAGGAGTTGGCAAGAGTGAATAAGTTGTTGAATACAAATATTGATATTCAGAAACGAAATGAGGATAAATTGAAGAAATAGTTGTTTTCTGAATTAGACAAATTAAGGTTGTCGAAATCTGAAACTAATCGGGTTGCAAAGAAGTTGATTGCTACAAAAAAGGAATTAGTCGAAGTACAATAGAAGATTTCTGATTTAAAGATCCAAGTGATTGATACAAATCGGATTCTGAACAATGTTACCAATTCACAATCATTCACAAGTTTCTTGGCCAAAGATGAGAATTTTGAAAGAGTGTTTGATAGGACAGTTACACCCCCGACTATTATCAAAGAAGCTGTCAATGTTGTCAAAAAAAAGTTGAAGAATGTGATTACTCAAAGTTTTCATCATCAAATTCTGAAGAAGAGAATGCCGTGAAGAAAAAGAAGAACAAGAAGGCAGGTAAGAAAAATGAGAAGAAATATGAAGTTCCTAACATAATTTGTGTATGGTTCTTCGTCAACTGAGCATGAGATGTCACCTATTTTCTCTGAGCAGATTCGTTCTCATACTAATATTGATGAGATGATTTTCTATGCAAAGAAGAATGTCAACGAAGTCAAAGCTGAGTTTTTAAGGTTGGCAAATAATGAGCATAAATCTGTAGGTTCGGAAGAAAAGATTTCTGGTAAAAGTGCCGGTCTGGGTTTTAAGACAAAGGTTTTTGAAGATGGTGGTGTTCCTGCTCCAAAACAACAAAAGTTGAAAAAATTTAACTTGAAACAGGTTCAGAAGGATGTCTACAGAGCTGAAAAAGTTCAATTTGAGAGATTTTACATGCTCAAGGGTTCAGAACAAATATTTTATGACAAAGAATTTCCACTTCATTGGGTGGATGCTCAAAAAATATCTGAAGTGTTTATTAAGCCTGATGGAGCTCAAAATAACAAGAGGCAGCAAATTTGCAATATTTTCTTCTGGAGGTTCTAGTTCTAATCCAAAGGGCCCGACTAAAAAGTGGGTTCATGATCACAGGCATCAGGTATATGATACTTTTTATGATCGTTTTGGAGATGTTCATTTTTGTGAAGCTATGCAAGTTCAAAAAAGGAAGAACATAAACAATCGTTTGTGTTACATTTGCCGACAAAAGAGGCATATGGCACAAGATTGTCCGATTACTGCTGCTTCCTCATAAACAAGAGGAAAGATTCCAGTTGTTGGTAAAACTGCCAAACCAAATTTCCTTGATGAACATGGCAGAGTGTTTGATGAATTTCATCCTACATTTTACAAAAGCAAGAACGAGTTCTTCCAAAATTTTCTATGATTCCAATTGTAGGTTGTTCGTCACAGTCAACTGTGATTGATTCATCAAAGATTGCTTTATCAAAACAACAACAACAACAATGGAAACCTAAGGTGGTTTCGAAGCAAAACCAGGACACTTGTCGACCATAAGCGATTCGCTTTGGGTTATTTAAAAACTAATGTGTTTGACCAATGTGCAGGTACTTCTAGAAGACCTATCGGTGATTGAAAAGTTACTGATGGAGGAGTATTCAGTTTAATCTTAATCTAACTTTCATGATTCATCTTTCTAACCTGAAACTTTTCTGAAAACTAAATCAGACAGGTTTTCGTGTCGGCTAATCAATTTTCTTTTTTTACTTTCCGTTTATAGTTAGGGGGAGAAAATTGAAAAAAACCAAATATAGTGTCTTGTTTTTATAAAATGACAAATCCAAAAATAGAGTTTATCATTCTAGGGGGAGAAAAAGGCATGTTATGGTGTGCAAAATGCATATGGTGAAGGTGAATACATGCAAAATATATAAAATTTTGAGAAATTGATCATTAGGAAATGATGGTAGATTGGCTTACGTATCTGACTCATAAATAGAGTAGATGAAAAAGCCATAAGATCATTGTTTGATATGCTTGGTAGGCTCAGCAAATCAGAAAGTATTCAGATGTGATATACACTAAATGATATGCTTGACCATGTGGATAACATCTTGAAGCGTATCTAATGTCAAAAAGAGAAAAATATGTGAAAATCCAAAAATGAGTGGTCATTGTGTACACATATGTTCATTTTGCAAAGATTTTAACTTGTTTGATTTTCTTTATTTTCTCAAACGATCGTACTTTCTCTGCATATCGAAAGATCGACCTGATTGTTGTTCATTTGAGGCTCTGCTTTATTTTCTTTGGCGTTTCGTATAATTCACCGGACTTTCTCTGCGTGTCCACAAGACGGGCCTGATTGTTGTTGAATTATACAATTTCAACTTGTTTTATCTTTCTTATATTGTTAAATCTGAGGCCTTATCTGCAATCGAAAGATCGGCCTTAAGGTAGACGATTTAACATTCTTATTTCTTTTTGCATGGAACACAGTTGATGATATAATGAATACAATACATTATGTGACAATCAAAAGTGTAACCACACGGGAAAAAGAAAAATGTCTGAATATGTCTGAAAGTGTGGGATACACTGGTCAAAGAAAATCTAATCAATACCTTAACATATCCAAATGTTATGAGTGTGATTTTTTCTGAGTTTAAGATTGACAAATTATACCAGCAATCAACGTGACTTGTGTGCTTTAATTAGTTGAAATTGAAATGTAGTTCAGTGTGTTATGACTAATATGATCCCAGATATTGATCTTTCTCAAACAAAAAATAGAGTTTTATTCTATATTGCAATTTCATTTCATTTTGGAAGATCCAAAAGTTTTTTGGTGTGTTTTGGCATAAGGTTGAAAAATCAAAAAGATTTTAGGTTTGTTTTGATATAAACTTTCTAAAAGCCAAAAAGATATTGTTTCTGCTTTGTTTTTGATCTGATCGACACGGGATACAAATCCAATTTTTCAAAACCAATATCTTGGAGTCTCAAAGAGATGTTTTGCGCCAAGATTATTTATGTTTGGACAGGTACTTAGTGAAAAAAGCATGTCACAACTTCAACTCTTCTGAAGCTGCTGATAAAGATGAGAACGCAATGTGCTTTGTCAAGTATTCAAGATCAGACTAACCATCAACTTGAGAGGGAGTTTGATTGAAGATACGTTTTAATGGATGAATAGATACTGCACACATCGAGGGGGAGTTTGTTAGAGCATGATCGATTCGTCGTGTGAAATATCTGAATAAGACGAAGATGCAAAATGGCTGTTCCATGAACTGGGATCCAAAGTGACACGAACTATCATCCGAAGTCACACTTCGGATGAGTTCGGAACCACACGAACCGTGGGTTCGGATGAGTTCGTGAACTAGGGTATAAATACGCTTTGTTCTTAGTATTTCAGGAACGATTGAGCGAGTGTTTGATTGTTAAGTGTGTGTTTTGTAAGGTGTTTTCTATGAGTGATTTCCAGATTGTAAATTTTTCTTTGGTGATCAATAAACAATCTTTTAATTACGTTTTAGTATCTGAAATAGCTAGATCGAGTAGATGATCGGATTCTCATGACTTTTCACATGTCAATGTATGTGATATTGAAATGAATGAATCTGCAAAACAGTCAGACAGTGAGGAACCTAAATCTTGTGCAAATTGTGAGATGTCTGATAAAGGTGGTTGTGCACTTATGACAGAAGTTCAGTTGCAAAAAGATAACACTGAGTTAGTGAAGAAAGTTTCTAAGTTGAATGAGAAAAATGATGGTTTGTTGAAAGAAGTGGAGAAATGGAAGAACGAAGCTAAAGAAGCTGTAGGAGATTTTGATGATTTGTTTAAAAATTCAAAAAATAAAGTTAATGTTCTTAACAAGACATGTGTTGAACTTGCTGCGAAAGTTGTGAGTTTTCATAATGAGAACACAATTTTGGTTGAAGCTAAAGCTGAATTGATTGAAGAAAACAAGTTATTGAAGAGAAATGTTGAGATTTATAAACAAAGATGTAATAATGTTATTCAAGAGACACGTGATGGTCATGGTGAAGTGAGAAGAGAAAAATATGCGTCAAATAACGCTTCTAATCAATTCATTGGTTCTCAAAAGGAATCAGCAGTGGCACAAACAAAAAAATTTTAGTTGAATATTGAAATTCTAGATCTGAAGAGGCAGTTGCATAATTTTACAAATTCTCAATCTTTCACAAGCTACTTGTGTAATGATAAGAAATTTCAAAAGGTGTTTGGTGATGTTATTCTGAAGAGCGTTCCACCTCCTGTGTTTATTGACAATTCTGTCAATACTTTGAAAGCAACGGAAGAAGTTTTTGATTATTTAAAGTGTGTTGAGAATTCTTCTAAGAAGATGAAAAAGTCAAAGCCACAGAAGAAAAATGAAGAAAAATTTGACGCTAGTAACAGAACTAAATGTGCCTCAAGTTCCACATTTCTCGACAAGGAAAAAGTGTTTGAAGGCAATCCAGGACATATTAAAGTTCAAAAATTTTCAGAGATTGTGATTGATGAATCTTTGCTTTCCAATAAAGATGATCTGAATGCCATCAATGATGAGTTTTCTCGACTTGCTTCACAAGGTCATGAGAAACCTATGTCTGTGCTAGATAAATCTAAAAAGAATGGTGGTCTGGGATATGAAATTAAAGAGGTTCAACCTCAAGCTGCCAGCAAAATGGATGAAATTTCCGATGATGTTCAAGAAGAGCAAGTTCATGCTGAAAATGATGTCAAATATATGATTGAGACAGAAGAAATTGTTGAGGATATCAAGGTTCACAAGGAAAAGGAGATCCCAGTTGAGAATCATATCATGTGTGAACCTGATGCTGAGTTTCTGTCAAAGTTGAATTCTAAGTTAGAACGTCAAGAGAGTTATTTTTCTTCAAAGTCTACATTGTCTAAGGAATCGATGTCATCACCAAAGAAGGTCGACATGAGAGCTTGCTATTACTACAACAAGATGGGCCATGTGATTCGTGATTGTGCTATTTGAAAAAGCTTTTCATGTGGTTCATATCGATCATCATCATCAGATTCGCTGATCCTCGATGAGGTACCAATCAAGCGACATCAGAACATCAATGGAGTCAACTACTAAGAAGCCGTTTGTTGGTGAAACTTTACATTTTGATGATGATTTGCCACAGTTTTCAAAACTAAAACAATTTTAAAAAAGAAAACAGTTATTCAATAATGATTTGAAATGCCTTATTCAAATGAGTTTTTATATTATGGCCATCAACTACATCACTCAAAACCTAAGAAAATATTAGTTGGTGAGTTGTTGAATATTGTTTCCAACTTGTCACACTCTGTAAATGGTTCTGATTCGCATCGGGCGAAATCGTTTAAACCATTTCGTTCTTGGAAACAAAAATGGCAACCTCTGCATGTTATGACTATGTTGAGGATACAAGACAACCCAAGTCGGTTTGGGTTCCCATATTCAAATAAAACAATTGTTTGAGGGTGTGTGCAGGTACTTCAAGAAAACCTATTAGCAATTACGGGGTTGCTGATAATGGAGTATTTTTGCCTAAGTTAGCACTTCACAGAGTTGATATTTTACAAAACTTTTGAGAAAAATGATTTTTCAAAATCTTAAAATGCAAGGTATCCGTGTTGGTCGATCATTTTTTTTTTCTTTTCTTTATATTTATTTTTTATTTTAGGGGGATAATATTTGAAAAAACCAAAAATAGTGTATTTTTCATTTAATGGTGAGAAAATGAAAAATTTTAAAAAATGGAAAAATAAAATATATAAAAATGTGGAAAAATCAAAATTGATAAATTGATCCGGCCATGTGAGAAATGATGGTACATCAGCATATACGTTATCTGCCGTGGATAAAGTAGATGTAAAGGTTGTAGGTTATCGCTTGATATGTATGATGTGCATGAAAAATCTGATATACGCAAGTATGATATCAAGATAATGCATGTCTGATAACTGTGATTTATCATCTTGATGAGTATTGGGTGATAAATCTACAAAAATAGAATAAGAGATATCCTTGTGTATGCATGCATTCTTTTGACAGATTTAAACTTGTTTGATTTTCTTGCTTTTCTCAAATGATCGAACTATCTCTGTGTATACGTGAGTATCGACTTGATAGTTGTTCATTTGAGGTTCTGCACTATTAGTTTTTTGGAGTTTCGTTCAACTATCGGACTTTCTCTGCGTATACGAAAGTATCGACTTGATTGTTGTTGGTTGAACAAATTCAACTTGTTTGCTTTCTAATTTTGCTAAATCTAAGGCTCTATCTGCGTATACAACGGTATCGACTTTAGGGTACACGATTTAGCGTTCTGCTTTCTTTTTTGCATGACACACATTGGATGTTTATATCTCTTGACAATAAATTCTATAAAGCGAGCACAAAGATGTGTATGATTGAAAATATCTACATGATATGGCTTAGCTTTAAAAATGATGAGTTGCTAATATCTCTGAAAAGTGTGAGGACCATGTTATCAGTGCTTGAAAATATACCCATCCATATAACAGAAAACTATAAAATTGATTTGTGCATGCTGAAATAAATAAGAAATTAGTGTATCTGCTATCATAATTGCCTACATGCTGAGTAAGCCGAAATTGAAATGTGCTAGATGCGTTATGACTAATATGATCTCATGTCGTGATCTTTCTCACCAAATCCAAAAATAGTGTTTAATCTGTATTGCGTTATGTTTCAGTTTCAAAAAATTTAAAAAGATTTTAGGTACGTTTTGATATAACGTTTGTAAAATATAAAAATATTTTTTTTCTTCTTTGTTTTCATCTTGGTTCTCTGAAGAAGATTTTTGCCTAAGATTAAAGCTATATTTGAAAAAGAAAAACCGCACTTCTGTCTTCTGAAGCTTGCGGGTTGAAAGGATTAAATTCTCCCAGATACAGATCTCAGAATGGATCTCTTGCATGGTTATAAAGCTGTCAAAGAGTTTATTCCTTCAGCTAGTCAGAGGACAAACTAACGAAGGATACTTTCACAAATGGTTCAGTTGACACAGTCATGTTCGTGCCATGCCTACCCTACATTAACTAACAGCAGTTTCAGCAAGTTTGAATATCTGATACAGCACACGTCAAGGGGGGGGTCTGTTAGAGAAATTTCTGTGTGACATGTGTGCATCACAGTTAATATCGTTAGTTGGTATGGTTAGTCTAGTTAAATCTTGTATAGGGTAGTTTGTGGTATTACACTATAGATGAGGGGCTTGTAATAGCACATTCTTAAGTTGTTTATGAATCTCATAATTATGATTCATAAGCCTGCCGACGAACCAGATGAAGATGCTACCAACGAACCAATTTAGAAGCCTTAAATGAAC